>JAYJMH010005008.1:0-52416 GCA_036873815.1 Phacellophora camtschatica | reverse complement strand
ACACCAAAAATGGAGACATTTGAAAAAGTTCTCCTTTTTGAAAAAAGACCGATAGCGTTGTTTTCGTGAAGCAAATGGGAATTTCACAGCGTTTCTAATCATTTTCATTTGAGAACGGATCAGTCTGGACGGGGGCATAAACAAGCTTCTTTTTCAGCAGCAAAAACGGATATAAATGATAACGTTCATTTCGGCCTAAAATTGTCATCGCACGCCATCGCACGCCTAAAATCGTCAAGGCGTGCGAATTGCAGCACGCCCACTAAGATTCACATGTACAGGCCTGTTGACAGCAGATTTAGTTTTGAAACAACTCTGAAATTGTTTAAACAAGAGAATATTATTATCCACGAAAACATTATTCAAAACATTACTTTTTCAAAACCTTTGTCCCCAAGTATCTTTCTTTCCCAACTTCGTTAAAAAATGAAAATTTAGAACTTACCAATGTCCCAGATGTAAGAATCAAGACAAGTTTCATGGGTCGACTTTTGAAACTCAAGAGTTGAATATGCAACTGCCAGCTTTTTTGCACCATCAGGATACCATGATATACTGGTTGCTGTTCTTTTGATTTTATTTGGATCTCTAGAAAATAGAAAAAACAATTAAATTCCTTAGGTGCATTATGCAAAAATGTAAACCTACGTATTGTAGAGTTAAACATATATAACTAACTCAAACTCCATTAACTCAAACTCCCGCTGAACTGAAACAGTTTTGTGTATCCCTCAAGAGCTTCATTTAGCTTTTCTCATTTAACATTCATTTGAGCTTATCTCAAGAACTTTTCACACAAATTTACATTCCCTTTGACAGTTCGAGATAGCATGGTTTTCAGCTGTATATTTCTCACAATTTCACAACCTTGAAAGTTCAACTGTAGATTTTGAAGCAATACAATCTTACGAGCCATTGGTGTACACACGATGCAGTGAGTTTTAAAAATAAAACTTTGTTAATGAAATACAAAATAAGAAACAACAACTAGGCCAGGAAAACACGACAAAGGCAGAAAGACAAAAGCAGTGAGTTGCCTGTCTTCACATTCATATCGGATTTGTTTGATATCACAATCATAGATTTGTTTATTATAAACATTAAAGATAAACAGAGTTTAAATTTTAACTTCAATTCAAGGACAGAAAACTGCAAAGTGTCATTAAAAAATGTCACTAGAGATAAAAAACTTCTATAGTTAAATTGTGTATTTTTCATTCATAGGCCACTAATCAACAAAGTCCAATACTTTAGTTAGCTAAGGCCGCATACGTCTCCTACTTTCATAGCTTTATTTTATATAATATTTTCAACGTAACATCGACATATTGTCAATATCTTTCTGGTGTGTGTGTGTGTGTCGATTTATTTTAATTCGAATTTCTATTTATAAATAATATCTGATTACAATTGCATAAGACACTAATCTAATTCAAAAGTCTAAGTGCAGTTTTGACTCTTTCTGGCTTCCTAAATAACGCACCAGAAAGTAAAATTACAGCTGAACATTAAAAGGAAACACAAATTTGCTCGAGTTAGTGAGATCTTACAGTTATCCAGCGCCAAACTTAAAGCTATTAAGAGATATAAAAAATATATCTAGTTAGCCAAGAAATCAAGGAAAGTCATTTCCAATAAAAAAGGATCAAATGATATAACTGTGTTAATGACAAACTACACGTTTTTTAGCGTGTATAATGTTGTATAGTGTTTTTTAGCGTGTTTAATGTATGCGTGTATAATGTTGTTCGTACAACGTGCTCTTTACTGTTTCCTTTCAGACAAACCTATCTTGTGAGACAGTTGCGCCTTCGTTGCGATGCTTTTTATGCGCCACGGAGTGGCCTCTATTCTCTCTCCCTCGCGAGCCTAATCCGTAGAAACCACTCTGTTAAAAAACGTAATTTCTACAAAGGATGCAAAAGTTAAAAATGATAGCACATAAAACTAGTCGCTATCAAAATGTATAGTATTGAATCTGCTTAACTTAAAACTCGTTTGACTCCAACTCCTGGTTAACTTGAACTGTTTTCTAATGCCCTTGAGAGTTTCCAGTGTTGATTTAGCCTTTAATTAAAAGACTCGCTATCTTGAACAAATTTTTATTCCCTTTGAGAGTCCTGATCTTTGCAGTGTCTGTAGCCATGGATTCGATATGTAACGGGTGACTAAGTAAGTAAGTAAGTTATCAAATTTAACGTGCCTAGCCCCCAAGTCTCGAGATGACTTGTTTCCAGGAAGGGACATGGGTCATACAGTTTAGATTCAGACACATACACTTCCTATTCTTTCAAGGTCCTTCCTCTCGATGTGACCACACCTCATGATTCCCTTTGCCTTTGCCTGGAATTACAGAGAGTTAGCAGCTCTCCTCACACTTTCGCAGCAAGTATGACCTTGATGGGATTCGAACCCATGACATTGTGATCATGAGTCAGGCTCCTTAACCACTAGGCCATGCTTACTTTATCGTGGCATTATTAGTTTATTTACAAAGAATTTTTTATTTATTTGCTGACTATTTCCACACATAACAATCTCACGATTACTGTTGCACTAATACTAATGAGTGCATGACTTTCCGGATAAACACTACCGTAACTTGGTTTCTGTAAAATATAAGGGACTATCAGTATCAGTAGAGGGACTATCAGTATCAGTAGAGTAGAGTCTATTTCGTGTCAAATCACACATTTTTATTTCGTACTCAACATATCAAGGAGAACTTTCATAGCATTCCCCACTGGCATTCCCTCGATATGGCATTTCCTCGATATATCGAGTAAGAAATACAAATTTGTGATTTGGCACGAAATAGACTGGGAGAAAGTCTACAGTATCAGTGAAATCAGCACACCTTTTTTTATTGTAGATAACTCGAATCAAATATGTCGACAAGATTGAAATTGGCAAATTTGAAATTGATACATGGTACTTTTCACCGTTTCCTGATGAGTATGGACGGCAGCCAAAACTTTATGTATGTGAATATTGTGTAAAATACATGAAGATTGAGAAAACGTATCGTCACCATCAGGTACGTTGTGAATAATTCTTCTTTTTCAGGTATTTGAAGCAAACAAATTGTCTGATTTTGGGTGATTGTGTTAATTGAAGCTTTTTTATGTAGGAGGCGAGTCAAAGTTCGATTCAATTTTTGGTTGTTGGCATCCAATGGACGCTATGAGGGGAGGGGTCAGTATTTTTGATCAGGATGTTGATTGTTACTGCAGAAAAGTTCAAAGACAGATATTTTGTGGTATTTTTGCTTTACCTGACCTTCATGTTCGATCCTTCTTTAGATCTGGTTTTGAGAAGCAAAAAGTTCGGCTCTGGAGGCCGAAATTTGTTCCGTATATTTTTGTTGGATGCTATTATGAGGGGATGAAAAAGTTAGCTAATACTGTAACTCATTCATAATAAATTAAATTTTGAGTATTGTTGTAATTTAAAAATTGTTATTCTCTCTCTTAGTCTTTGTCATATTGTAGAAACTTCCTTTTTTCTTGGTATGCAAAACATTTATTTACCTGTCTCTGGCAATAATTTTTTAATTGAAACTTTTTTATGCAACAATTTTTTATACAATTATTTATACGAAACCTGAGCGTAAGGAACATTGCCATTTGTTGAAACTTTCTTGCCAATCTTTTTCGTCGTTGGTGAATTGAAAACCTACCATTCTGATCTACCATTCTGTTTTCATGTTAACTTCACAGAAAAATTGCACACTCAGACAGCCACCTGGCAAAGAGATATACAGAAAAGGAAGAATATCGGTTTTTGAAGTAGATGGGAGAGAACACAAGGTAGAATTTCTATTTTTTATTAGAATAAATTTAGAATTTTAATTCATACTTTTAATTCATGATTTATATTTTAATTAGAATCTTAGAATTTTACTGAGATTGTATCTCCTTTTCAATACAGTAGAACCTTGGTTCTGTTGTAGTTACATGCATGAGTAATACCGACACTTTTTCTTTGTTTAAAAAGTTATTTTTACTTCTGCGCAGGAAGATGCTGTTACTTTGTGGAGGAGGGTGTTTTTAATTTTAAATGTGCTGAGGAATATCCGCGTGGGAAAATTGCGGAAAATTAAAACACCCTCCTCCGCAGTAGTAAAAAAATTATAATTTCATAACAAAGAAAAAATGTCAGCATTACTCATGTATGTGTATAGTATATTTCTTTACTTTTTAATTTTTTTTTTACCATGTATTCGCTGGCAATTTAAAAAAAAATGAATAATAATGTAATTTAACAATAGTGCAGTTTTTTTCTGGCTGGGTTACGTTTAGGCATCAAAGTTCATCATTGAATTTTATTTCAGAACATTATTATCAATTCTTATTTTCCCCGTTTCCTTTTTTATTTTCGCTTTTCTCATCTTCTTTTCTCGTCCTGCTATCCTTTTGGTTTCTAGAGACATGCGTGTTAGTCCCATTGCCGGAATTCTTCATATGTTTATCCCGCTGCCAGAATCCTTTACAATCACCCACCGTAGAGAGCCTTATTCCACGGGCTAATGTGCGGGCTGGGACTTACGTGCGGATACCCAACTCCAGGCCTCATTAAAAATATTCTGTGCCTGCAAGCAAATGAGTGAGAAAAATTTGCCTGCAATTAAAGCACAATGGGAAAAGTAAATGTGCCTACAACTGATACCGAGTACTGTTTGTAGTGGGATTTTGTACCTGCGAATGGTGCTTGCGCACTTGCACACGTTGATGAAGCCTGGGGTGGCATTAATGCGCTAATATTATTTAATATTATGTTATTCTTTTTTGTAGATTTATTGCCAAAACATGTGTTTGCTCGCAAAATTATTTCTGGATCATAAAACATTATACTTTGACGTAGAGCCATTCTTGTTTTATATTCTCACTGAAGTTGATCGTGAAGGTTGCCATCTTGTTGGATATTTTTCAAAGGTAAGTCAGCTGTTTGTTAATGAAATCACCTGTCAATTATAATTTTCAGAGGATAAACTGGATAACGTTCAGAGGATAAACTGTTGGCTGTGTCAAGGTATCATTTTCCATTCGACATTATGAAAAATTTATTAAGTGCTATTCAGTGATCCCAAATATGATTGAAATTATTTTTTTGTGTTGTTTTATGCTTGTTTTTCTATTTTGCTTCATACTTTGTGACCAGCTGGTGTTTTTTGTTGGGAAAAACCTTCATGGAAAACATACGGACATTTTTTAATTTAAAGTGATGATGAATATGATGATTATGATGATTATGATGATTATGATGATTATGATGATTATGATGATTATGATGATTATGATGATAATGATGATAATGATGATAATGATGATAATGATGATAATGATGATGATGCGAGAGCGCGGATCATCCACTGTCAACTCAAGACCTGTGGATCACTACAGTCCACACTTTTCTGACCAACATTAAGGTCCTCAATTCTGCAGTACTGCTGTCTCCCGCATCACGTCGCAACGTGTCCACAAAGTTCGCATGTTTTACCCCTGCGACGCTAATTTCTAGCAATCATATTAAATATTGCTTTTTGCTTGAAATTTAGGTAATTGGAAAATCGATTTCAACTGCTTGTATCTTAATGTTTACCTTATGTGACAAGAAAATGTTTGGTATTGTATAGTGTCTGCTTAGTTATTGTTTGGTATTGTATAGTGTCTGCTTAGTTAACGTTTGGTATTGTATAGTGTCTGCTTAGTTAATGTTTGGTATTTTATAGTGTCTGTTTAGTTAATGTTTGGTATTGTATAGTGTCTGCTTAGTTAATGTTTGGTATTGTATAGTGTCTGCTTAGTTTGAGCCAAAACAACTGATCATAAATCGGTGGGTAGTAATGCTAGTTCAATAGGCTTTGTAACTCGTGCTTTAATTTATAATTCCATTCCATATATATTTGAACTTATAATTCCGTTCCATATATGCTTGAGTGATTGACACTTTTAAGGAAATAAAAATGGGTGTATTTGAAAATATTATTTAGATCATCGAGGGTTTTAAATGTTTTGGCAGGGGTAAGTAAAATATTTCTTGTTTTTGCAGGAAAAGGAATCCCCAGATGGGAACAATGTTGCATGCATTCTTACATTGCCACCGTATCAAAGAAAAGGATATGGGAAGTTTCTCATTGCTTTCAGTAAGTTTGTTTAAATATTTTTGTGATAAACTGAGAACTGTAGACTAAACACAAGACCGGTCTCTGATTATCAATTGGTAAAGTTGCGTTCAATGATCGAGTTTTCACAAACCCAAATGCTGATTCCATGTAGAACGCACTGCATCATGGTAAAATTACTCCCCACGGCCATCTTGCGATATGATGCGATCAATAACTGTGTGCTACGGAGAAATGTTATTACAAATAATAATCAAAGACATATTTACTGCGATCAGCAAAAAATCTTTGGAAGAGACAATTTAATAAAAAGGTTTGAAGAGACAGTTTATAAAAATTGGAGAAACAGCCACCCACGATTTGAGCTTGACCATGGACAACATTATCACTGTAAAATGTGCAACAAATTATTTTATTTAACATTTCAATTTAAATCTGAATTTTTTTTTTTTTCATTTATCAATTTTTTAAATTTAAAAGCAATTTTAAAAATTAATAAGATTACAAGAAATACAATAAAATAAATATTAAAATAAAAGAAGAAATCAAGGCTTAAAATATTTAATCAACCCTTCCTGGAATTTTTTCAAAGTAGGGGTGCTTCTTTAATTTCCGTATTTCAGATTTGATTTACTTGCTGGGCGATACATTTACGACTCAAAAACTGGCGATACATTTACGACTCAAAAACTAACACCTGTCCTATTTATTGAAGCACCAGTTGTATGTTGATGAGTAGCAATTTTGATATTAGAAAAGGTATGGTGAAAAAATGAAAAGAATTCTGAGAATAAAATTGTACTAGACTTGCTGGTATCCTTGCAAGCCGCCACTGCACTGCTGTCGATGAGTAGTATTGAGTATATTTCTATTTACAGGTTATGAGTTATCGAGGATAGAACAAACCGTTGGTTCTCCAGAAAAACCATTATCTGATTTGGGGAAACTTAGTTACAGAAGTTATTGGACATGGATATTGTTGGATATTATGAGAACGGAAAAGGGAGCATTTTCAATCAAGGATTTGAGGTAAGGAATTATTGCATCGACTTATGAAGGAAAGTATCAAATGATTGTAAGAACCGTAATGCTTCATATTATTACCCTTTCTTCAAACGCCCATTTTAATAAACGCTCCCTCCAAGATAGAATCGTAATAAATGCCCCCCCCCCCATTCTAGAAAGCTTTTTAGTTTTTCTCTTCTTTTTGTCCTCCGCCCTCCCCAATCAAAAGGTCAAGAACTAATAAGAAGCATCAGACTGCAGGATTAACTATAACGTTTTATACATAGGATTGGCATCGGATTAGTTGCAAGTTTTAGTATAGATTATAGATTATGTATACATATATTTACATCCTAGTAAACTCAAAAATTTAATAAATGCCCCTTCATTAAACGCCCTTTCAAAAAACGCCTCCCCTAGAGTAAAAGAAATAGACAATTCCTCAAAAGATAGTGGCAAGGAAATTATTCTCATGAAATAAACCCGGGTGTGTATTTCCATTTCCAGCATTCAAACAAGCATTACTCAAGAAGATATAATCAGCACACTTCAGATTTTGAACATGGTGAAGTATTGGAAAGGACAACACGTTATAATTGTAACACCAAAACTCGTCGAAGAGCATTTGAACAGTGCGCAGTATAAAAGACCGCCAATAACAGTTGACAGAAGTTGTCTGCGGTGGTCACCCCCGTATAAAAAACAGAAAACTAAACCAAAATAAATAACGAGGTATGATGGTCTTTTGTTTTTATTATATATATGTATATATTTATGACAAACTGTTTTCGTTTGTGTAAAAACTAATTAGATTTGTGTTGCAAGTTAAGAATGAAACGTGGAAAGATGTGTTGTTTTATTACTACCAATTGTTTGACAGATTTCTTTTTGGATATATTATGGGTTTGCAAGCAATGTGCACGTTTCCCGAGTGTACCCGCGAGATGTTTAATGAAAGCAATGGCAACAATTGTGTAAGAGATGCGGACTTTATTTGTGTTTGCGAGCAATGTACGGGTTTCCCGAGCTTATTGTGTTTATTCTAGAGGCCAGACCTCGCTAAAGATATCATGTTCCTGCGAGCAATGTACATATGTCTTGAGGGTACATGCAGAATGTTTTATGATTGTGATTCCTTTCAATATCATTTGCGAGTTGTAGTTATGTTTGCGAGCGGCATTTGTGTGCTTGCGTCTGGTGGGTTTAATTTCCTTACCAAATTATTTATTCTCTTATTTTTGGCAAAGGACAGGAATCCAATCATACATACCAACAGGATGAGTTCTAGTTATCAGGTGTGACTATTTTTTTATATTCAATCTCAAAAGTTACATCCAAACAGGGGCTACAACAACGATACCACAGAGAGCATGTTAAGACAGTGCAACTATGTGGCCTAACATAGAACATAAAACATTACAATCTAAACAAAACGGAATGAAAGAAAACAAAGGTTACAATGAGAATATGTTAACGTAAGAAGAAAGGAAAAGTTAAATATTCAGTTTAATTTAAGTTAAACAAAAAGGCGTTTATCATGTGTGTTAATTTATCAAGTTAATAATGTCCTCAATTTGTTGGACAAAAAAACACGAAAAACTAAAAGGAAGGATTTTAAATTAATTTGTTTTAATGAACAACTTCTCTTTTGAGCATTTATTTGAAAAGTTATGCAAAATTAATCTAAACTTTCAAAAACTTGAGATAGTTTATTTGTTTCAGAACTTGGGTTTTGTAAATTGTTCAAGTGTTTTTCAACTTGGATATACACACATTAAAAACACACATATTTAAACATGCATGAGATGGAGAAATGGAAAAAGAATTGAGGAAAATGGAATCATCATGGCACATTTAATTAATTTTTTTAGATATTTAATTTAAAGCGAAAGTTTAATTTTTTTTTAGGTCCAATGGCGAGGATGCATTTTAAGTAGTGAAATTTTTTGAAAGCTTTTTAAGAGACAGCAAGGTTTTTTGTTCGAGGGTTTTATGTAAATCCAATAGAGGTTTTTGGAAGTTCTGAAAACAAACTGTTTCCTCCTCAATTTTAATCGACGATATTTTACTGTGATCTTAACAGTTTATACCATCTGAAAAGACAGTTTGATAGGATTGGTGAAGCTTATGTAACATTGGGAACAGCAGCTGGTAGAGCATGTGCTTTGTTTTGTTATTTTGAATTTACTGTACGTGAAAGTGATGGATTTTTAGTGTTGAGTACATGTTGTATTTTGAGTTTTGAGTATGTAGAAGTGAGGAATTTTGCGCATCTTGTGAAAAATATATTATTTGATAATTTTATTCTACTTCGAACTTTGAAGTTTGATTATTTAGTGGTGAGCAAAATTTTAATTTTGAGAAAAAAGACTTGTCGGTGTGTTGAACTGGCGCCCCAAGATTTTGTAAATACCCTTTTTGTGGCACGACGTGCCCTTTATAAGTTGCCCTAAACGATAGGCAAAAGTTTGCCCTCGAGAGTCGTGCCCTGTTTTTTCATTTTCATTTATCTTATTTAAATTCGAAATTAAATTCTATTAAATTAAATTCATACACACAGAACATACATGAATTTGGTTGCAGAACATAATTTTAAGAGTAAGAGCCAAAGGCCCCATCGTGGACTTATATTAAAGACCTGATATACTTGTATGTTTTCTTAAAATCTCAGAGCTAAAATTTTCTTAGCTTTTTGACTCTCAATACGTGGTTTCTTATAAACATTTTTAATTTTATGATTAATATTTTTACGGGTATCTATCACTTTCAATGCTTTAAAACGGTCGTTTCATCGAAATTGTCTTAAAGGATTGTTGTAAATGAATAAAATACGTTTTGATTTTATTTGCTGTATACAATGCGGTGCAAACATTACTTACAGAACTTAACCCGCAAAGACAAACATTAATCTCATAGTTTGCAATCAAATTTCTAAAATTTATTTGAGGAAAAAATTTCACCTGCCCGACTGAATTTGAAAATATATTTGTTAACTTAAATTATATTTTCTTCATTATGAAATGAAATTTACTAATGTATTAAGCATGGATGGTAATGACAAATGCAAGTTCGACGTCTAAATCACTACCAAACCATTGCCGTGGTCTTGGCAAAAGGTGCTTTGCACTTTCCCTCACTAAATGCTTTAAATTTACTCTTTGTTCCTCTGCAAACAGATATATTAATAAGTTACCTTGTTTAGTTGGAATATTTTTGACTACAGAGCAGAGTTAATACAGTACTGTCGGAAGGGAGGTTGTAGTCCCCCAATAATTTCAAGAACAATTTTTGATTTAAACAATTAATTAATGAAACCTTTGCTCTCTATTGTAACCCCCCGATAACCCCCCCCCCTAATTTGGAAGAACTTCCGACGGCACTGTACTACATTTAGCCAGGTACTAGAATTTTAATATTTTAATTATTTTAGTAATGAATTAAAGCAGTGCTGTTTAAGTTTTATTTTGATACACCCCTGTTAAAGGCTACGCCTGCTACGAAAAGGCCCTCCATTGTTTTGATAAGGTACTCCCAGGGGGTCTGTGTTCCCTGGTTCTGGATAAATTTACACGGAGCTCCTTTTGGCTTTTTAAAAGTTCCCTAAAATTACATCACCCAAAACTCGAAAAACGCTTTCAATGCTCCCTTTATCCCCATTAAAAATATAGAATTCTCCCCTGTTCCCATCGTTAAAAAAGTTTTCTTGTTCCCCAGAACCCCACGGACTCTTTGATGTTGAAAGGAGAGTTAATTTTTCACTGGGTTTTTCAACGGTTTTCAGAAACATTCCGCGTAACTGTGTATCTCAACCTTAATCTTATTACACCGAGTACTTTATTCAACTGATCACTTTGCTGCGGTCTTAGTAGACTGGTCACACTCCTCCGCAGCGTCTTAAGAAATTTCTATCTAGGGTAAAATCTAACAGGAGTAAAATTAAATTTAAAAAAATTTAAAATACGCTGCGGAGGAGCATGGATAGACTCTTTACCGGACTCTTGATTCGCTCCGTCTACAATTTATCCTGATTCGCTCAGTCGCCACACCGAGACTCATTAACTCATAGTGTCAAAATCTGGACAGTTTCTGCAGCCCGTTCTGAGAATTCCCGATTTTGAAGCTTTTTTTAAATTATTTTTGTATGTTAATCTAACTGCCTTGGTTCATATTTGTTCATTGGAACTTTTTCATATCTGAAGAATCAAAAAAGTTAGTTTATCAATTTGCATGTTTTGCTTGATATGAAAGAGTTCCCGTGAATCAAGGAATTTAGAGTGGTCTCGCCCCTGAATGGATCATCGCCCTGAATGAATCACCATCTTCTTTACCACTAATTCATTCTCTTGACGCGTTTGCAAAATTTAAACTCATAAAATGAGCATCTAGACTGAAGTTAAATCATACAACTTTCACAAAATCTAATAAATTATTAGAAACAAGTAAGTAATTCGCTCAGGGCGATGGTCCATGCAGGGGCGAGATCACTCTAGATTAATTAACAAACATTATTTTTTTGAGAGCTTCAAAAACGGAGAGTTCAATTGAAGCCACGCTAAAACGGTATAGATTCCGCTCGAACAATGTCGCTAATGTTGCTACACGTTGCTGCTTTATTTCTGTTGCCGAGTCTTGTCGGCCAAACTGAGCAACATTTCAGGGGACGACAAATGACGCCGAAAAATATTTCAGCATGCTGAAACATTTTAGCAAAAAAATTTTCATGAATTTGTCGGCCAACACAGTGGCCAAACTCGACAACATTTGAGCAACATTCGGGATAATTGAAATGTTGTTCATGTCAGGCAACAATGTTGCCCATATTTGGCCGTACCTTTAATGTTCTTCGATTCGGTTAGGAGAAAACAGATTTGATCAATCAATCAAAGATTGTGAAACCCATGTTTATACAATGACATTTTGTGGAGCGAAGTTTAATTCAAAGACGTAAAAAATCATCGTGATAACATGGACTTATGTAAATATGTTTTTCTACCGCCACCCGAAACTGCAATTTATCGCCTCTCGTAATTTTGGTGATAGCGCAGCCACTGTTGTTTGTCTTTTTCCTCATTTTATTTACGAGCAATGCTCTGCACAGGAGCAAAAGCAGTTCTTCGCAGCAACCAAGCAGGTGGCGCATTCACTTTTCATTAAATAAGCAGGTATACATTTACGTATCGGTTTGTTCTGTCGAAATAAGACGAATACCGCGTTGTGCCGAGTTCAATTAAACCTGCAACCACTTCTTGGTTCGTTAACATTTGGTCAAAATTTGTTTTGGTTGTATTTCACGAAAGGAAAGACTCGCAGTTGGTATGAATTTTAAATTATTTGACCTGAAGATATTATATAGAATATATTTTTTATATGTTATAACATCTCACAAAAGACTCAAATAGTTATCGTATGAATTTTTAAATAATTTCTTCGCATTCATAGTCAGTTTGAGGCATTATCTATGTATGGTCTAAATCTAGATTTTTGAGACCACAGGAGTCGGACATTTTGTTGCTATCGTTGATAATTTGAAACATGGCGTTAGTTAAAGGTATTGCATTTAAAACAATTTTTTTGTAATATGATATTTGAAAACGTTAATTATAACATATTTACTAACATGATGTCATAAATTTGAAAACAACGTCCCTGTGTTGAACGAAGTTCGAAACTCTGCGAACGAAGTGTACATGCATGATATAAGATTATCATTTGTTTTCTAACTTGACTTGTTGCCTTTATTTTTCAGAATTCCGACCTCCGTGATATATAACATTTCTTAGCAGCAGAAAAGAGGAAAAGGTATTTATACTTTTCATCTTAACATATTTACTAACATGATGTTAAAAATTTGAAAACAAGAGCACCAACAGATTTAAAGTTGCAATCTTTTCTTTTCATTGTTTATTTTCTTCGTTGATTGGTAAAAAGAAAAGAGTATTTCGCAAAAAGCTGAAACCCCCTGAAATCAAAGTTGTGTTAATAGAATCACGAAGCAGTTTTTTAAAAATCTCAATTTAAATATGCTCTATTACCCATTCACCCCGCCCGGGAAGGTGCATATTGTCTATTGCTAAATAACGTAAAATTTCATATTTCCAGGAGGTAAATGCAGGCAGAAATGTTTTTAATTGAAGACATTTCGATATACTTTGATTTTGGTTGGTTGAGATATGTTACCCCCTGCTAAATAAGATTAAAACAGGATTTACCAGTGAACTGAAAATAAATCCGGGCGTGAAATAGTTAACTGTCGCTGCTTGGGGTTGACTTGTCTTGTCTCTATTTTTGCATTTTCTAATTTACAATAAAATTTGATAGTTCTGTTAGCATCTGTGTACTTCAAGTTTCTGAGTAGTTTTTATTTTTTGCCAAGTTGTCGTGAATGATGTTTTTATAAAAAAAAACCCCTTTATAAGGAACTCGAGACTGAGATTGAGACTGAGATTGCCAAAAAATTAAGGAACTTTTAAGGAACTGCTCAGGCTGAACATAGAAGTTAAATTTAGATACATGAAAAAAACTATACTTTTACTTCGATGTTTTTCATTCTAACGCAACTACTTATACAGCATGAATGTTCAAAACCTAGCCAATTTTTTTTATTGTAATGTTTTAAGTCGTATGTAGGGTTTTGCAGTGCATAGGAAGTGGTAGATTTTTCCCGTTAGAACCTAAAATTATAAATTAAGAAATGAAAATGAGTTTCTTTTAATGAAACTGTAAACTATGGTACAGAAAGTATTCGATTCAGAGGACAACGTTTATGGCAGACTCGCAAAACTCTGGAAAAAATTTAGAATCTCTTTCAGAATTTAAAACTGCAATTGAAGGATGGACAAGCGAAATTTGTTCATGTTGTTTGTGTAAACAATTTGTCCCAAATTTAGGCTTCATATAATAAAATCATTATCGTATAACGATGTATAGCGGTATAAGAATTATACTGTTTTACAATGTCATTACAGGATTTGTATGTTATTCTTTGATAAAATTGGCGTAAATTGGCGTAGCTGCTATATCGAAGCTAACTGTAAACAAATTGATAATAAAAATAATAAATAGGATTCTTATTTTGCTAACAAGGAGGAACTTTGAGCCTCGTTTACAGAAAAATCAACAAACTCTAGCCTCAACCTCCCGACATGGTTACTTACATAAAAAAAACGTGTAACACCATGAATGACACCAAAAGGACAGATTTAGGAAAATCCACATTCGATACTTACCTTATTGCTACTAAAACACAAGAAATAGTTTGTTTTTTTCATTGAATGAAAGTGAACCAATATTTGCTAAGGATTATGATTTGATTAGGTTTTAGAATTTTCTACCAAATAAAAAAACGTTTTTCAAAGAATTATTCTTCCTAGTACCGTTAATTATTTTAATTAGTTTTTGGGTGGTCTTTGCACTTACATTTGAATGATCGACCTTGACCTAGAAACACTATAGAAATATGCATTATGACACAACAATGAGATTCATTTGTTCCTGGTTAGCCAGTTTTCAGCTTGCTGATAAAATGCTTTCAAATTAAGATTAATTTTTTCCGTGAGACGGGATTGACGATACATCTTTCTCCATGAAACGTAGTGAGAAAACTACAGTTTTTAAATGTAAAATTTCAAAAGGCGTTAAATTTGACGTGAGAAGTTTAACGTTTCAAACGTGAGACGTGAATTTCAACTTTTTATTCCCGTGATACAGAGTAATAGCCTGTGTGTAGGCTCGTCACACAGGCAAACAGAGTAAGTGATCCTGATAAAGTGAGCTATAATTTAGAGGATTACCGAAATGATACCGAATAATGATACCGGATAATAATTCCGAATTATAGTTTTGTTCCTTGCTTTTGTTTAAATTTTAGTCCGGCACCCCCAGGTCAAGCTACTTTATTGCCTATGACCTATTCATGACCACATCTGTTTTGGGCAAATCAAAATCTGACCACGCCCATTTTTAAGCAAATTTGTCCTCTTCTGCACCCCAGTTTTAATTTTTAGTTCCGCTGCTCCTGGATGCTGTAAAAATCTTCATCGAGCTTCGGCATGCTTCCATGGACAGGGGGACGCCCTCTTCATAGTATGTGTCAGTATTTGGAGAGATAGATGCATCTTATTATTTTTTGAAAAGGGCACTCTTTGGCCCCCGCTGCTCCCGTGGTTCAGTCGCCCCTGTGTTGAACGAAGTGTACATAAATGATATAGGATCATCATTAATTTTGTTTGTTTTCTAACTTAACTTTTGCCTTTATTTTTCAGAATTCAAACATCCGTGATATATAACATTTCTTAGCAGCAGAAAAGAGGAAAAGGTATTTATACTTTTTCATCTGAAGATTATTTTTGATGCTTTATTTTTCCAATTGTGTAAAAGAGGTTTATGGCCATAAATTTGTGAGAATGTGTGTGATTTCTTTTTAAAAAAGCTTAATAATTGAAATGCAAGCTCACACTTTAAAATTACGTGGCCAAAATTTACTATTCTACCTTTTCGAGATAAGTCTGTCATTATTGAAAATTCCGGAAATTTTGGGATTTTGCATTTTTGATTCTTGGTTTAGACTCTGTATACAAATTTTAGTCTGAGAACCAATTTTTAGCATTTCTACCTGTATTTAAATCAAAATTGTAGCGTTGTAAAGATTTGAAATTTGCAAGAGCTTTGACTTTGAAAGTGATGTTAGGACAAAATCTTGTCCTAACAAAAGTTTTGCGGGCAGATCCCTCATAAACTTGAAATCTTTGTATTGCTGTAACTTTGACAAAAAATTATGTAGAAAATGTAAAAATTGATTCTCATGCTAAACTTTGCTTGCAGAATCTGATTCAAGAATAAAAAAGTCAATGTCTCAAAAATTTGACAAAATTTCCATCATGGCAGTATTCGAGTCTGGTTCGTTTAATTTGAAATCAGAAAGTTACCAATTAAAGGCATTTAAAACCAATTCTTTTTTCAATAGCGTTCATTTGGGGGGATTTCTTTTAAAATCAGTGTTTTGAAAACGGTAAGTATGAAAGCTCTCAAAAACCTTCTTCTCCTGAAAGAATTTCAAGAATTCAAAATTGCTAAGAAACTTGTCACTGTCGCGCGAGGAGACATGCCAACTTTTGGGAACTGGGAACGATAGTTTCAAGATAGAATTTTAGATTTTCAGAATTTTTGTTTTCTTAAACACTTGGATTCGATCTCTCGGAAACCTACCGTTTTTAGAATGTAGAAGTTTTAAAGATAATTCCGTGAAATAATTCGAAGTTTAGTTTTTAATACTACACTGAAAATCAGAATTACCAAAATGTATCAACGCGTAATACTGTGCTCAAAATCTGTAGAAAAACAACATTAAGAAAACAAAATCCGCAGAAAAGACAGTCTTTTTCAATTTGTTGAAAATTTTGGAATTAATAATGCAACACATGTATTTTATTTTTAAATTAAAATTTCATATTATTGAAAGGTTTGCTGTTAAGTAATCGCCGTGTTTCTTTATCAATTTTCTTTTCAAACATTGTAGTAAAATAAGATTGGTTAAGAGAAAAATACTCTAGTATTCTCTAAGCTCTAATTTTCAATTTATTTTCATTTATGGACCTGTATAGACTGACTACACAATCCCCCTGTGTTCGCTCCTCTGCCTGATACCCAAAAAAGAATCTTAAAATTTAACGAATACAGGATCTCCCACAGTCTCGTTACCATATATCATACCATAGGATCTCCCACAAGACCACATATCAAATGTCTCTGCGTAGGAAAAACCCGTTAACATTGCGGAGGAACAAGATGCTTTTGCTATGAGTTAATTTTGATAGCCTCCATGGAGCCCAGTCCCCCGTTTGAAATTACGTCAGTGTGCCAGACTAGGATCTCACGTATCATAACCTGATCCCGACCGATATGATCGTGGGACCATATCAAACCAATGATACATATTGTTATGAATTCATATTATATTGGCGTGGTACAATTTTGAGTCTCTGAGTATCTTCAACTATCTAGTGTCCGTGAGGCCCGTTATCAAACAGCTGTTTTTCTCACTACAGTAAAGAGTCGGTAACCTTTGCTTTTAAAAATTTATTTCCATGGAACATTGGGGTTTACTTTTCTGAAAGAATCTTTTATTTTTTCAGTTGCAATAATTTTGCATGTGACAAAATCTGAAGTGTTTTCAAATATTGAAGTTTTCATTGTTTGGAGAAAACTTGAAAAATTGACTCAACAGGATTCTTTATCTTGCCAGTATAAAGAACTAACATATGATTTTTTTCATGTAAAGACAGCCAGTAAATGAATGCTTCTTGTGGGAATGTAATTTCAAACAGCAGTGTACAAACATGGCAAATGGGTAACATTTGTGTTGGCAGAAAGATTGTACCTGGCTTTCGCGTTGAGCCACAATCAACAAACCATGGATATGAGAGCGAGGATAGGGTGGCCTATTGTTTGCCATGGGAAGAGAACCAACGCGCAGTCGCAAAAGCTCATGGACCATGTTGTTTCTGTTGGTGCTGTTTTTGCTCATGCCCAACGTGAGTTTTTCAAAATATATTTTTAAAACCAGAAAATGTAAAAATCTCACAAGGAAAGGAAGCAAATGAAAAATGCCACAATGCAACATTAAAGTTTTTTTGCCATTTCATCAAGCTAAAGCTAGCTAAAAGTTCAGGCCCAGACACACAATTGTTGCGTTAAAATAGGCACTTGTCATGAGAATGTTAGGACCAGCTTCTAAAAAGCATGTTTGGACTAGCTTACTAATTTTTGAAATAATGCTAAGGCATTTGGTTTTATCTTTGACATAATTCTGACTTCCATATTTTGGTGAATATACAACCGATTTTAGAGAAATTTGTATAATATTTTACTTTGCTGCTTCTAAATTGGAATTATGTAACGCCTTGCTCGCTTACTGTTGCACTTTTGTTAATATTTTTAATAAAACGGAGACATATTTTTGGGGATACTCGGTACATTCTACCCTGGTATCCAGAGCCTCAAAAAAATATATAAATATAGAATATAAAATCAAGTCCTGTTTTGAATATTTTTGAGGCTCTGCAAACCAGGGTAGGTATATTCAAACTATTATGTTTCAAACTGATATGTGTCAATTGTTTGCAGTAAACACTCATCTCTCAACCGAACAACGCCGTCAACAACAACTGCACGTATGGTTGAAGATCGATCAAATTCATCCATTATTGGACTTGAGATAGAGTTGGAAGGCGATGAAAGGTAGGCGAAGGAAATTATGTTATTATGTCTCTTCTTTGGTTGAACTTGTGAAGGAGCATTTCTTTTTTTGTTTAGGGTATTTGATTTATAGTTATTTAATAGTTTATTATTGTAAATAGGTTCTTAACATAATTTTTATACAATTGTAATTAGTTTTAGCTGTATTTTATGGGAGGGCCCCTTGAAAACCAGCACTTATGCTGAAGGGCTACCCTCGCCGTTGAGAATAAGACGAAATGAAAATGAAATGAAAAAAGCAATAATAAAAATAGTGCTCTTCGTTGCTGAAATATGACCAAACAATGACGTTATCGGGATACACTTTTTTTCAAAAACGTACCAAAACGTACCAAAAACAGATCTATACGTAAACTTTTGTTCAATGTTTGCATGGGTGATTTTAACTGCGTAGTCTTGAGCGGTCCATATACAATCACTACTTGTATGTGTGGCATTGCCAATTGCATCCTCGTTGCCAAAGGCCAAAAAATTTTCCAATCCCTGAGGGGGGCAACATTTGATGTATTCTGCATGCGTAGAAGTTGTCAGTTAGCCAGACACAAGGCCTGACATTTGGTATTAAAATATTGTATCCTTGCGCGTTAAAGCATTTATTGCAGACTTTCAATGCTATTGAAAGATCAGACAAAATAGTTTGAGAAAATAATGTATAGGCACAGCAAATACTGTTTGTTGATAGTGCTCCTCCACAGAAGCACAAAGCACATTAAATATATATATAAATTCTCAAAAATGTGTTGCGGCCTATGGATAGCCTCATCATTGAGTAAGTAAACCATAGAATCTTTGTTAATAGGCTGACGTCAGACAAACTTCGACGCTGGATGTTCGATTTTGAATCATTGCTGTCTGATGAAGGTACATTTCATTGTTTCCATAATATATTAATTATAATATAATATATAATATAGTACTTTATAATATGAATTCATATAGTTATTAATTGATGATAATTCATACTTCAATATTAGTTTTCCAAGATTTTTCCGTATAGATATTAAAGTAGACTTTTACTACACGAGTCCCTATGTTTTCCTCCTTTTCATTGTTGTATCTGATAGCATTTCGCTCCACCAGGGACTCAAGACATTATACTAGTCAAATCTTGGACCTGCTTTTTTAAAGCTTCAAATTTGATTTTCGAAGCTTCGACTTAGCTTTTTGAAGTTTCGAATTCAATTCTCGAAGCTGCGAATTCGATTCTCAAGGCTTTTGAAATCAACATTCTGAAGACTGTGCTATTTATGCTTCGTGATTGGATATTTTCTGAAGTCATAGCAACAAGATGAAATACTGTGTTCTGATTTGTCCCCGGGATTTCCCGCGCTAACAGCAAAATTAGTTTCAAGATTTGACTAGTAATGGCATCAGTCTCTAGCGGAGCGAAGTGCTACCAGATATGACAATGAAACGGAGGAAAACATAGAGACTCGTGTAGTATAAATCTACTTTAATATCTTTACGGAAAAATCTTGGAAAACCCAGACGTCACGTCAAAAACGCTCCACGGAAATTTTGTGTTATTTCTTGGTGTTTTTGCTGTTTTTACAGTTTTTTTCAGTTTTTGTTGTTGCAAAAATGGAAACTTTTGCATAAATTTGTTTCAGCTGGAAAGAAAATATTCGAGGCATTTTTAAAACAAGAGTATAGTGATGAAAATTTGAAATTTTGGATTGAAGTAGAAAAGATGAAAGCTGTCCAAGACGGTGATACAAGATATTATCAAATAAAAAAGATTTATAGAGATTATATTCAACCAAGATCGCTAAATGAGGTTTGGTTTTCTCTTGTTAGCATTTGATATGATAACAGGGAGGTTTATATCTAGAACGAATACGAGTACAAAATGGATAACAATTTAATGTAAAATATAAATAATAAACTTGTGAAAAAGTTGTTCCATGGAACATCAAAAGGTTGTGCTATTCAAATCTGCACTGTGAAACTGACTATTTTTCGCCGTCTTTTGGAAAAACAAGCTGAAGAATACGAGAAGAAGTTGAAATTGGCTTAATTGTAGCGACAGCGAGAAGACCTAATCTAAATATAATATAAAATATAATATAATGTTCACAAATAAAGCTATTTCTTTTGCTAAATCGCCTTTTGGAGAGTGCATTTTTTAACCTTGTACTCGTACTTGTTCTGGATCTAAACATCCCCATTATTTGATATGATAGGGCTTTGATTATAGGTTTTAAAACAAATAACGGCAAACAAGAGCATCAAAGAATTAACAATTTGTAAACAATTCAATTTGTCTTTTTTCCTGAAAGTATCTATCTCATCCTGGACAATAATCAATTGGGCGAGGAATCGCATTTTGTTCTTAAGTGCATAGAGTCCAGACTCGTGGAAATAAGGCATCGCTTTTTTGAAACAATGAATGGGGAGTGTTTGCACTCAATGAGATTTTACCAAAAAAATATTACTTATAAACATAATAGGTGATATGGCAATAATGACAAATACTACCACTTCTCAGATCAGATATTGTCCATATGTAAAGGTTTGATTCAAGATAACCAACAATCTCCAACAGGTTGAATGTCATGCTTCTTGGGTTTGAATGTCATACTTCACAGACCATATAAGATATATGTAGTGTGAGCAGTATTTAGTCTTCTGCAAGTGTTACAGTTATTTTGCGTTAGTTACATGTTACATATAGTCTATGCTTCGGTGGTTATAACAATTGTTATTATAGAATTGTTCCTAACTTTATTCTCAGTAAAATGTCAACATTTTAAACATCGTCATGGTGATATTATATTCATTGAAGTATAGCGTGCAAAAATCGAAGTTTCAGGGACGGCGGAGCCATAGTTTTCTGCATTTTTACTATTGTGCTTAATTTACAATAGTTTAATTCTCATTTTTACTATTGTGCTTACACAATTTCTGTTTCAGATAGGGTTAAATTGGGCTTTAACCCCTCCCCACTTTTGAAACACTCAGCCGCCCTAAGTTTAATGGATTATGTGTACAACTATCTATGGGTCAATGTTTTTTTCTAGGTAAACGTCGAGGCATGGATTCGTAAGGGTATAGAGGAAACATTAGAGCAACCATCGTCAGAAATATTTGATCCAGCTCAAACACAGGTTTGACAATTTTTGAAATATCGGGTGCCCCAAAAAAACCTTGCATTGGTTTTGCAACTGTATTGCGACGTTATTGCAACTTTACTGCAACGTCTGACGTTCTATGCGACTACTTGCAATAGAAAACCTAATACCTAAACGAACAATTTGAGACCTCGGTAAGGAAAAATGCATGTGTATGCGCAGATATATTTTTGATAGTCGACAGTTTGAAAAAACGAAAACAGAGCAGTTTGTCATTAAAGGGTTTTTAGGCCTTTCAGAATTTCTGCCTTTCCAATTCTTGTGTAATCGGGCAAACAAAGCCCTAGCATTATTTATCTGGTCGCTACCTCCTCCAAAATCATTGAAAGTGTCATTGGTTGTGTGTGGGTTGTTCCTATCAAAACACAAGTTCTTTCAAATTTTGCACTGTGCAACGAGGTCTGAAATTACTCGTTAGTTATCAGACTATCCATTGCCAGCAATCATAACGAGTTTTTGTAATCTCTCGTTTGCAATAAAGTTAAAAAAACCAACGTAAGGTTTTTTCGGGGCACCTGGATATCTTACAATTTATTGGTTCATGAGAATCTTAATGTCGATATATTTCAATATAGATTTGATTGTTTATGACCGGCAAACGGTCAGACCTATCTTAACCCATTACACCATTAAAATCTAAGGACCTTAATGTGAAGTAATATTTCATATTGGTTTTACTACAGAAAGTCAACTTTTTTTACGCAAATGTTCAGATTGAAACCATGAATTAAATATCAGTAAGTAAATGAATAGTTTGAAGTAGCATTGTCGTTTCTTATCATTCTGCTTTATTTATTTTCAGGTATATCTCCTCATGTATCGCCAGAGTTGGCCACGATTTCTTGCTTCAAAATATTATCAAAATCTACTGGTTAATTTAAGTGTGACGTCATTGTAACTATTGCAGACTTCCAACGATTATTATACCAGACCCTAAACCCATATAGAGGTTGTCTGGGGGGAGGGGTACTTGCGTGTACATTTTTTAGGAGGTATACCAAACGTTATTCATTTGAGGTATTGTATTTTTGTGTGTTGATTTTTGTAAACAAAAATACAGAAAATAATTTCGAGAGCCATAAACAAGGGAAGCTTTCGCAACGATAGTGGAATTGACACACTAATTTTGAAGTGGATAGCCATCGAAGACAAAGCAAATTATCTCTAGCAGAAAATCAAAACAAACAAAGCTATGTTTTAATATTCTGCTTGAGAGAATTCGCTGTGACTTCAATCGAGTTAAATCGGACTTTAACCCCCTCCCCACTTCTCAAACGTTTACTGGATTGTGTGTAGGCCATAAACAAGGGCCTACACATATTCCAGTAAAAGTTTTAGGTTTACTCAAATTCTTTTACACCTGGGAGGGCAAATTTTTAGGTAAACGAGGACAGAATCTTCAATCAATTTCACATATTTATAGGTGATTTTATCTTTTGAGTTAAGTTAGTTTTTATAAGTATGCTACCCCCTGTTATATGAAACATTGATATAAGATATCAAGTCAATCGTAAATAAATCCGGTCGTTATAACGGGTTAAAACTCGATTTTATCGCTTTGGCTCTAAAATTTAAACTTTTTGATAAAAAGAAATTCGATGTGTAAATAAATACATCCCTTTTTTTAAGAAACTACGGAAAGGTTTCAGTGCTAAAAGTTTCTTAGCATTTCTCGATTTTTAGTAAACGAAATTTCTTGAGAGTTTCTTGAGCATTTTAAAGACCCATTGCTAACCAGCAGCCTGTGCGCACCTACATAACAACTTAATAACACACTGCAACAAAATCTTTACAAAGAGAGAAAACAAATTTATACGGTTCTCCAATGAAGGTGGATGCAGTAAACAAACTAATCTTGGCCATGAAGTAAAGAAACCCTTTCGGCTGCTGATATGTCTTTACTAGGCCAAAACGTACTTTCAGATAACACGAAAGTCGTCAAAGAAAGGCACCATGGGTAATTTTCACCGCAATGGCCGCTGGTTAGCAATGGGTCTGTGAGTAAGAACCAGTATTAAGTCTAAAAACATTTGATGTTGTTACAGTATGGGCCTAGATCGGAATCAATGTAAATAACATAACAGTCATAGACATTTACCATTGAACCATAATTTTTTTTTTTTTTAAGAAATAAAACTGTTATAATTTTCTCTGCATTTTAGTCTCAGCAATGAAAGCGCTTCAATTTTTGGACGATCCATGTACTATTGTTTCTTATAACTTGGTTTCTTATAAAAAAGAATGGTCAAAGTGGATTGAAAATCTAAGCATAGACTGGGCTTACATATACGATACAACGCGGAAGAGTGACACTGCCTTATTTACGAAATTACGCCGAATGGATCGGCAAAAATGACGCCGGCCGCTAAAAAAGCACCAATGCAGGATCGCACGACCCGAAAGAACACCACAAAACGCCCCCCCCCTCCACACACACACGTGATTAACCAGCCAAGCCTGCCAATAAGAAAATCCGGCCAAGGCCTACCCAGCAAAAACACCAGTTTTTTCCCTTTAAATTAGGCTAGGCTTCAAATCTTTTGATTGGTTGATCGCATATGAACGAAGACATTTAATTGGTTGATCGCATATGAACGAAGACATTTAAATCAATATGCAAAACAATATTCAAGCAATTTTCACAAAAACTTAAAAAACGAAACGTGCAATTTATTTTATTTCACCTAAATATAAACCTAAAAACTGTCCAGATCTTGTCCGAACAATGCCGATAGGTGTGAATGTTATTCAATTTGGTTGGGAGAAAACAATGAGATCAACCATTCAAAGATTTGAACTCTATGTTTACAGGTTTACATGATCCAGATTGGAGTAGCCTGGGATCAGACTCAAAAATATAATAGAAAAGGCTAAAAAAACATTTGTTGAGCCTGATCTGAGGCTAGACTGATTTGGGTCTTCCATTTCGTGGGTGCGGGGGAGTTTTGGAAAACGTCTGTCGTTTGATTTGCGAAATATTCCATGAAAACATGCCTTAGTGCCATCTGCTATCACACAAAAAATTAAAGCAAGATCCGCAGTAATCGTCATTTTTGCTGAGATTAGCTTGCGCAATTATGCATCTCTCAAAAATGACGTAATACTCTTCGCTAAACGCTTCTCAATTTTACGAAATCTTTCTCAGTTACCGTGATAATTCGATTAAGCCACCTTATCAAAGGTTGAATTTTGAATAAGACCCTCCGGCCTTAATCGAATTATTACGGTATACAGGTTTTGTCGACTTCTATTTCAGTAAGCGAATGAATGAAGATATGCAACTGGTTTCTAGATCAAATTGTCTTCAACAAAATCTCAACCAAAATAATAATAAGTCAAAAAAAGAAATCCTATGAAATGTTTTAACATGAAGTATTAGTCCATCCTTCCTCGGAGTGTTTTTGTTGTCACCTTGTCTTTCTCTCTGGAAATAAATTGATTAATTAAGCACAATAGCATGTTTGCTATTTTCTAATTCATTTCATTCAAATGCAAATAACTATATTAAATTTTCTACTTTTTATGGTTCTACATTAAGAGTCTCTGATGACAGTATAGTATTGGTCAGTCTAGTTGTTTGTGAGCAGGCGTAAGCACACCGTGCAGACAGAAAATAGGCCAAGCTGGGCTCGCGAGGACATGCTTTTGAATTGTTGATATAATTATTGTGAACTATCTTGGGGAGGGTGGGTGTCAATCTTACTCGACTTTGCAAGTGCAAGCCTACACCCATGCACACTTTCCTTGTGTCCTGACAACACATTTCACAAACTAAAGACTTTTTTTAGTTTTCTCTGTCATGATGCCAAATAAATTAATTTGTCAACCAATTGTAATGGGTTTTGATTTCAGAAGAGCTGAGATTAAAATCAAAGACACAGCTCAAGAACAGGAGCTTCTCCATACTTTAATTATGATTGACATTTTAATAATCACCTGAGAAATAGTAAAAGTACTGGCAAAAGTGTCATTTACCTGTGGTCCTATTACACAATGAGGGAGAGCTCAAGGCTCTTTGATGATTTGATGTGGTAAATCATTTGAATTTATTAGTCAACACAACATGTTAAGATTTTTTTTTTAGTAGTTTTTGTTTAATTTATAACTAGTAGTCATATTTAATACCCATATCATTTTAATTATGATTTTTAGGTTTCTCCTCCTCCAAAAGCATCAGATTTTCAAAATGTTTAACCTAAAGATTTTTTAGTGCCCCCTGGAGTTGTAAATGATTTTGGCCAATTAATGGATGTATATCACCACATTATATATTTACACCAGGCAATAATTTCTTCTTGGCTCACCAACTAGATTAAGATTTAATCAGTGTTATTAAAAGTTCATGACTTTTAAACTAAAAAACCATTGTAATTGAAACAAATAGCCTTTTAAGTATATCCAGAAATGCTTTCAGAATTTCATACTTTATGATCAATTTCTTGTAGAATATGTAAAAATTGACATTATCGTTTTAAAAAGATTAAAACAGAGATTTGTCTTACATGATGTGAACAATTGCACCCCAACCACTGACTGCATCCCTGTCAACTGCATTCAACAGTGCTTGGGAAATTGTCTCAAATAAGTCATCAGGTTCCTGGGAAGAGTAAAAACAGTCTTTCTGCATTTTGTAAAAATTCACAAACGTTAGATCATCAAAGAAGAGTCACAGTAATGTATGATACTAGCCTACACATAGCCCAAAAACTCTCGTCTGTCAGCTGTAACTCTACTCTTTTGATGTGTAGAGTCTGCATGCAGGGTATGATGATACTTTTGATTTCCAAATGAATTGAAAATTCCAAAGGTAAATTCGACATAAAAGGATTAAACTCTGTCAGATATTTAGGACCAAAGATATGGAACAAACTTCCAGAAATTTAAAAACTGCCTCCAGTTCAAACAACTTTAACACTCTTTTAAAACATGGTCTCAATCAAATAGTTTCTGCTCTTTCTGTGAAAGTCACCCACAGTTCTAGTGCCGTTAACCTATATATATGTTAGTCTAATTAGTATTTGGAATGAAAGTGTCCAGGGTGGAAAAATTCTGGAAAACAAGTAAACAATTGGCATCTTTTCTGGACTCAAGAATACTTGGAGATTTAAGCAAGTTTAATCTAGTTTAATCAGCACAATCCAAAAAAATTAAAACATGATCTCTTTGTTAGAACAGAGTTGATTTTTTTAGAATGCTGACTTACTCACCATATCTGGTTCCCATAATGACTCACACATTCCATATAATTGCTCTGAGCAGGTTCCAGTGACAACAAAGTCTTCTGGGATCATTGGACATCCAATCAGGTCACAGGAAGCAACAAATGGTTCATTTGTTTTAGGGTCTAAACCAGCAATGACAGGCTCAATGAAATATGGACCAAATCTGAAAATTAATTGACATTAGTAGTAGTAGTCAGTCAGTAGGTTGATTGCTAAGTTGTGAAGGAAAAATGAGGGCTCCTTTTTGTTGCTAAGAAAAGCATAACTTAACCAGCCTGGGCCGTAAATTAAAATGTGAAATAACAAGAATGATTATATTTTCTAAATATATGATAACAGGAATATCTAGCAGCAACAATTTAACATAATTACAATGTTAGTAAAAATAACCTCTTACCCCACCCTACAACTGAGCCAGTTCTGTTGGTTTTTAGTTAAAAGTTCCAATAGCTGGTCCTGAACTGGTACTCTTATAGAGAGTTTGGCTTCAAAACACAGCCTCTCAATAGTTGGCCATAGTAGTAATGGTCTTAATGATGAATTATTTTTTGTCATAAAACTAACATCATAAACACCAGGGGGAGTGAAAACTTTTGTAAACACTGAATTCCGGGTGTTACATCCAAATTTAGTTCTAAAACTTTGTATGAAGAAATTAGACTATTAATCCAAGTATGTGTATAAAATATTTCAAACATAACTTTTATTTCAAACATAAAATTTATTCAAAAATGTCATAAAATGATTTGTTCCTTACCTCCTACTGTATAACAAGTTAGAAACCATGCTCATAAAAGAGTGTGGTTTTATTTGTCTATTTTCTTCCAGCTGGTATATGTTCAGTCTCAATTGTACTGCATTTGAACTACAAATATATAAAATGAAAAACATTTTAAAATGAATTTTTTTCTGGGTACCATAGACCTGCAGTTCAGTTTGGTTCTTATTATGTGGTCAATTCATACAAATTTGTCTTGCATTGTAATACACACACATTTTTGCTGAACATTTTCAGATGATGAAATTTGCCTTTCATTTCAAAATGAAGGTGAAAGTAGGTGACAACAAACTTGCTTTATACATCACTTTGAATCAGCATTGCATGTTTTTATATTTGTATAATATGAATTTGTAATCATTGGCTGGATAATATATTTGATATTTAAAGTGCAGAAATTTATACAGTTAAATTACATACACAGTTTGAACATCTGTAGCCAAGCCTGCTAACCCTAAAAACAGTTTGTCATTCATCTGAAATAATTTTTTAAAGTCGCATGAAACAGTTTGTGCTTGTATTCCATAACGCATATCTGATGCAATTGCTACACAACCTTTTCCTTTCATGGCAATGATAGCCCCTCCATTATAGCTCATAATACTCTGAAAAATAAACAACAAAAACAATGAATAGAAATTAGCAGAAAATGTTTTAATAACTTTGTCAATTTTGAATATAATTATCATTTATGCACACTCAACTAATAAACCTAATGAAAGTTCTCACCTAGAAGCCTAAAAATATTGACACACAAACAGCTGCAGATACAGCCATGCAATTTATTGTAAAAGATTAACCCAACAGTATTGGAAAAACATTTTGGCAGCATAATGATGGTGTCTTTAGCTGCAAAAGTTTTATTCTTTATGTATTTTGTATTTTTTTTTGCATTTCTTTTTGTTGTCTAGGTAGGTTTTGCAAATTTCAACTGCATAATTTTCAACACATAAATATTCACAGTCACAGAGCATAATTTTGGGAAAGAAAAGCATGTCCCCCCTGTTCCCAGACTAATTACTATGCTGTGCTAGCATAATCCATATTGTTACAAGAACAAAAGATCCATTGTTTGACCATTGTTTCCCTCAGAAATGCCAGAAAAGGCTTCCTGCATGCGCGCACAACACAGAAAGCAAATCTGGTCCTGTTGTGTGCTTGGCGTAAATATCCGGCGTGGGCTTTACATGGAATCCACTCTGGTGTGTGCTGCCATGCCTCAACTCTGACAACCAAATATGCAAATCACCATCCATACATTGTCATTTTTCTCTGTTACAAAAATCTGATTTTGTTTTTGCCATATGTGGCGTGTCTCTGTCCTTAATTTATTTATTACTTTCAGTTAGGCCCCCTTTTTTAATCATCAGACATCCATGCTTTGCTTGCTATATCTTTCTTTTTGTCTTGTTTTTGTGTATTGTTGGGTGCTTTAAAAAGAAAATCAAATCAAAAAAGAGCAAAACAACTAAAACCTAATTCTTACCATGATGATTGCAGTTTATTTTTCTCTCCTCCAAAATTTTAGTTTCGATTTTGTATTTTCTAGCAAGCTGTGGAAGTCACCAGTCCGCCATCAAAGAAAATGCTGACACTTTATATCGAGGTTAGAAATGGTTTGTCCTCCATAGCCTCCATTTCATTACCCAACTCACCTTGTGACGTCAGACTTTTAAGTTACAACGGCATGGGCTTTTGGAACCGTGTTTTTTATTCTGGTGCGTTTTCCATTTTCTTCAATTTTTTGTTTTTGGTTTTCCAACACCTGTTCATTTTATTGTGTTCTACCACTCATGCCCAATCGTGGACGATAAAAATGCATGGGTGATAGGAAACCAAATAAAATCACACAATGATCCCTAAGGCTCATGATTGTCAGACCAGACGAAACAAAATGTCCACAATATTAAATTCAATTAAACTTAATTATAGTTATTTATACTTGAATATAACTAATTATAAACAAACATAAACTGGGATCAATAACTATAAACTAGGATCAGAAACTATAAACATTATTTTAAATCAAAATTATGTAAAATTACGAATTCAAGCAACCCCTTCCCTCTTAATGCCATTCAATTTGAATTTGTTTTCCTTTAAGATTCAAATTATGGAATTATTCTGTTGTTGTTTGTTACTTACATAAACACATGCAAAATACCAATGTAGCTCTTTGCAAAAATAAATAAATATAAATTATTTGATTGTTGTTATAATATTAAAAGATCAAGAGAAAGAATGTGAGAAATGAAGGTTAAAGCACAAACTACACATTACATTTAAAAATCAAAAATTCTCCCCTATCATATATTCATATTATACACATTTCATTGCACAGAATTCAATTTGAAGACACTGTCTTTTTGATAAATTTTGGCAAGTGACTTGAATCAATCACACTGTCCACAGTTAGCTGCAAAACAGACAGCCCCTCAATTGTCACTCTCAAATCATGCAATGTTGACTGCATGGAGCTGACAGTCCTGTTTAAAACAGGTTTGCAGTCTTGAAGTTTAGCTGTGGAATGTTCATACGTGTCTAGGCAATTTTCAACCACTCCACATCTCAAGTAAAAATTGTTTTCCCTCAATCGTTTATGAAATGGTGATTTGAACTTCGGTTTTTTATATTCATCTCTAAACTTGGTTGATTCCTGTGCAGGGCCTTGCTTTGGTGGCGTTTCAGACTGGCTTGCTTCAGGGAAGCTCGAAGCAAGAGATGGAAAATCTCTGCCTCCACCTGATGTGTTGGCATACTCGAATTCTTCATCACTTTCTGATGCCTCCCCAGAAACGACAACACCACTGCTTCTTTCGATTTCTTGTGGCTGTGGGGTTGAACTTGGTGGAAATTCTGCGACCATCGTGTTCATAATAAAAGATGGATAATCAGTAACTTCTTCGTCACTTTCAGAAGCTTCTCCTTCGAGAATTGTTGAGCCTTTCTTATCCATATCTATTTTTTTGCCAGCAAAATATTCTGCAAATCTTGCAAAAAATGAAGAAAAACAAAACACTAAGCGCCTCGTTTTAATCTAAGCCTCGCTCAGAAAAATTGACGCAAAAAATAGAAAACAGTGAGATAAAAATTCAAGAAAAGAAAGAAAGAGAAAGATTTGTTCAAGTCAGGTCAAAAGAACGCAAAATGTACTCTGGCCCTGGTCCTCAAAGCACCGGTGAAGCATTTTTTTAATTTAATTGTCATGTAACTAACGTAACAATTTTCTAAGAATACTAAAACAACACACACACTACGCAACAAAACAAGCAAAAGAAAATTGGCCTAAAAAAAATTAAAAATGTAATTAACTTCAAAAATAGATCGCCTGCCCTCTTTGTAGCCCTTAGTACACTGCACTTTTTTTAATAAGAAACCTGGATAAGGCTCTACTACAATAGCGAAAGTTTCTTAATTTTTAGGCCAATTTTCACACTGTTAAAGTTTCTTAAAAGTTTCTTAAAATTGTTTGTGTATAAAAATTTCCGCTTACATGCATTCTCTTTTTTTTCAACAAAAACATTACAAAAACTGTGTATATATTGTACCCAGGGTGAATCTTTTGTGCTGCCTACCCCAAATATTAAACAGTAGAACAATAGAAGAGGCTTCTTTGCGCCAAAGATTCTTGCTGAAATTAGCCCCCAGATTCAGTCTGGTATTGTACAGGATAAGAAGTATTCACTGGATTAATCATCTAACATCATGTCCACCCCCATTGAAATCAATAAGCATAATTATGTATTCTTCACTAAAACTTCAAAACTTTCTTAGCAATTTTTCATTCATTCCTAATAAAAGTTGCTTAAATTTTTGTGTGTTTTACCAGTGAGTTTCTTATAAAAAGTTTAGTTGTAAAAAAAACATGTATGTCTTATGCCTGTAACATAAAAAACATGTAGTCTATGTCTTATGGATATATTATTATTGCATTGAAAATTTAAAATGTTAACAATAACATGAATTTTTAGATAATAAAATTTGAAATGTTTGTTAACTTCAATTTTACCTTTCATACTTTTTAAAAATCCACAGCTATTAAGCCAGAACTTTTAGAGGTGAGCTTATTTTCATTATTTTATTATTATTTGGATCTATGTGTTATTTTGTTTTTATTAATCTTAATTTTTAGTGAATTTATTTCTGTGGATGCACTTGAGTATTGATGGACTAGATGTGTGACCCAAAATGTGTCAAATGTTTGCAAAGTTATTTCTCAACCTGTCATACAATTTCCATTTGTGTTTCAAACCAGGTCCTAAAGGTAAACCTAGCATTTCAGATACCATGGAGTGGAAACCATGGACCGTGGATTGTGAAACCATGGACCATGGAAAGATTCTTTTTTATCGAAAGCCTGCAGGCACATCTTGCTTTTCAATTTGTCAGGATCTAAACCTGATTGCAGATGCCTAGATGTTATCCCAAATGCTAATTTTGCCCCTTGGATGTGGCTTGAAGCACAAATGGAGACTATATGACTTGCAGGTGCCGAGAAATAGCCATTCAAATGTTTGGAATTTTTTTAGGTCACCTGGTATATATTTCTTTTAGAGCATGAATTTTCTCTTGAATTTATTATGCTACAGTTTTTATCTTGCTTGCACAAAATAAAAGAATCGAAATGTTGTCATAAATGCTTTGTTAACTTTGTTATCAGACTTATTTGTATTTCTTTTTCAGGAAGTAAAACTGTACACATCAGGCAGAGAAAGAGAAAAGTAAGCTTGTTATTTCAGGGTGCTTTACATTCCATGTGCTTCACATTTTTCATTTTTCATTTTTATTTCATTTTTATTTATTTAAACAGGGTAAAGTTCTCAATTATATTCAAAGATTGCTTTCCAAACTGCCCTGTACAAAGAAAAAGATATACCCTAAAATTTACTAAAAATTACTTCTATGTTTATGATATGAAAAATGATAAATTAATAGAGTTAGGCTGAGAGAGGCAAATTGCTCTTCAGCCTACTTTTAAAAATGCTAAGGGAGGGTGCTTGTTTGACATCCAAATGCAATTTATTCTAAGTTTTTGCACCCAGGAAAGATATAATTTTCTGCCCACTGCAAGTTTTCATCTTTGGAACAAGGACATCGGCAGTGGCATTGCGCAAATTCATACTGATATCAATTTTGAATCACCTGCTTTTGCTTAGATTTGATATAAGAGGCTATTCAATTTATATAAAACTAAAATCGATAATAATGCATACCTTTGAAAATGGAAAACATTTACTACGTTTCGGGTTGTGTCCTTTTACGAGCATGAAAGCGAGACTACTTACTCGAAACTTCGAACGAGACTATAAGCTTACTATATCATACCACACACCTCATTCGATTTGGTAGTTTGATACCTTGTTTGCCAAAAGCTACCCAATAATTACTGACTTGTACTTAATGAAACCAAAGATACAGGATTTCTGCTGTGGAGATCTGCTGAAAGTGCTACCTTATGGCTTTAAGAAAGCCATTAAGGTTGACTGCCCTTTAGTATTGATAGCTCATTGATTATTTAGTAAATGTTGGCAACCAATGTATCAGAGTTTAAGTTGAAGCTTCTTTTACTTCAACGTAATCATACCCCAGCGTTTTATAAAACAATCATCTTTTGAATTTAAACGTTACTTAAGAGATATGAATTTAAGATCCAAACTTTTGTCTCTAAAACTAAATATGATAGGATTGAAAACTAATTATGAACGTAATTACTGAAACACCAAGCGCAGAAAACGTTGATGAGGCGAAGAGACATTTGAGCATCTTAGGGCCTGAACAAAGTTTGAAAACATGTGCCTGACAAAAGCTCTTGCATGCAGAAGATAAAACAGGTTTTGAGAGAATATTGGAAAGATGAAAAGAAAGAATTGGAAAGAAAAACTCTTGCACTGAATAGTTTGGAAACGTTTTAAACAATTTGAAACCAGTGTTACTAAAATGTTACTTGTATTTGGTGACTGCTTTGAAATGGATAACATAATTATTATCAAGCAAAAGCAAAATTATAAAAACTATGGTTCCTTCAAATTTATGCATTATTTACCCCCCAAAAATATGACGTTTTACAATATTCACCCATGGTTCATATGGTTTTTCCAGGGTTGAAATGGTTCATAGTAGGTAGAGCTGCCATTCACTATTGTTATTCTTTGAAAACTGCAAATACTTATATGGAGTTGTTTTCTTTTGATACCAGGGGTAAATATTCGTCACAATAATTCGTTATTTTTCCCCAGCAAGGCGTTAAGTTTCATTTTTCTTCCCCGTTCGACTTAACATTTCCCAATAAGAATTCACGAGAAATTTCATTCATTTCTCCCCAGTGGAATCTTGCAGTATTGTGAAGAATATTTAACCATTCATTTGATACTAAGAAAACATACCCCAATATTTTTCTTGTTTTCGATATATTCAATTTAAAAATTACATGACAACAATTACAGAAACCACACCACAGAGATTCAATCATAGTGTGCTTACTGTGGGGAAGGTTTATTAATCCATGAAGGGCGAGGGTGATGTTTATGCTACCGAGAAAGTGCGTCTTTTATCAACACAAGCATGACACTGCAGAAAGAAGTACAATTTAAAACGATCTAAATACCCCCAATCTAAAATGGTCGTAAAATCAGGTACTATTAAATAGTTACACTGTTAGAAATTTTGAAAATGCTCTTTAAGAGACAGCAGGGTTTTTTAAGTACAACCCTTTTTTAAATGAAATCAGAAGAGGTTTTTAGAAGTAAGATTTCGGGTTTTGATCATCAGTAGGTTTTTCAAAAGTCATCGACAGGTTTGAAATGTGTATGATACCAAAAAAAAATTCAAAAATTAAATTGACAAAGGACCTATATTTCTAAATGTGCAGAACAGCGGTGAATTTTGTAGCAATAGTTAAATTGACACACTAGTTTCAAAGCTACTGTTCCTCGAGAACAAAGTGAAACTCTCTCAACTAGAAAATAAAAGCATCTCCTCGGCAGCGTTGTTTGTTTTCGTTTTCTAGTTGAGAGAGAGTTTTGCTTTGTTCTCGAGGGATAATCACTTTGAAACAAGTGTGTCAATTATGCTCTGTTAGTGTACAGTAAAGAATGTAAGAAACGTCATTGCTATTGCTTTTACATAACAGAGGCGAATTTTGTAGCGATAGTGAAATCGACTTGCCAATTTCAAAGCAATGACCCATCAGAGACAACTCGAATTCTCTTAACTGGAAAATCAAAACAAGCAACCTCTGGTCAACCCTTTCAAAGCGATTATCCAACAGAGACAAAGTGAATTCTCTCAACTGGAAAATCAAAACAAGCAACCTGCGATAAAACCTATGTTTTGATTTGCGGATTGAGGGATAATCGCTTTGTCTTCAATGGATAATCGCTTTGAAATTGGTGTGTCGATTTCACTATTGTTACAAAATTTTCCTCTGTTTTTTTACATGGGATATCTTGTGTCATGCTGTTGATTTTTACTCTTTTTTGGCAGCAAGGAGGAGCAGCACAAATACATTGATTCATTTAACGGTGGTAAAATAATGGAAGAACTTGAGTGCATAAATATATTACCACATCAAACTCGTGACGTCACTCCAAGACAGGCACTCTTTCCAACGGCCACACCGAAAAAGGCATGTTTGATTATTTGTTGATTTTAAGATTTTTGTTTTTGTTTTTTGTTGTTTTTTGTTGTTGTGGAGATTGTTACAATACTCTACTACAGTACCGGGTGACACAAAACAAACTCTCTTTGCAAGGTGATATCTCATAATCTGTGAGGCTACAAATCTAAAATTGTGCTCAAAATTATTGCCCGAAGAGCAAATTTAGAGTTTGGGATATCACCCAGTCATCTGCGACCACGTTTACATGTCAAAAACCTGAAATTGAAACTCGCCCCAATCCGTGAGCGTTCACGTAAATTTGAATAAACATCGTTTATTTTAGTCCATATTTTGACATTATAGTAACCTGCTAGTTTTTTAATGGCAACTTACTTACTTAGTTTATCGTCAAACTCTCAATTCGGCATTGGAGTAACCAGGTTGCTTTATTTTGAAATGTGTACTGGAAATAACTTGCTCCAAATTGAGTTGAATGCTCATAACCGAAGGCAATTTTAATTTCCAATTTTAAACAGGTAAACGGCATCACAGATGAATTGATGATACCCCAAACTCTAACTTTGCCTTAAGGACATGGTATTGAGCACAACTCGAGATTTGTATCCTCGTGGATTTCGAGCCACACCTCTCCGAACGGAGATAGCTTTTTTTGGTCACCCGGTAGAAAACTGCAAAAAAGAACTAAATAGCTTTATTTATAAACATAACATTATATTTTCGCAATGTCAAAGGTTCTTAGTAGATTAGGCCTTCTCTCTGTCGCTATAATTAAGCTAATTTCTTCTTCTTCTTTGATTCTTCAGTTTGTTTTTTCCAAAAGACGACGAAAAATATCACGTCACAGATTTGAAAATCACAACGTTCTGTAGTCCCATGAGAACAAGATTTTCACAAGTTTAGTCTTTAGATTTTAAATTTAATTGTTTTCCATGTCGTACTTATACCTGATTTCGTTCTGGATCTAAACTGCCCTATTTATAAATGTCTTGATAGTCAATTTCAAAGTCCGAAAAAACTGTTTACCCCTAGTTTTATGCCATATGTCTTAACCCTTTTACCCCGGGAAGGGCCATATGGCCCATTGCCAAATATCATTAAACATCATACAGCCAGGATTTAAATACAGACATTTAGATATTTGAAATTTCAGATATTTCAAAGTTTATCTCTTGAATTTAGTTGGTTTGTAAGTGCTGCAAAATAAAATTTAGATAGGATTTTGTTGTTAATTGGAAATAAATCCGAGCGTAATGAATAATTTTTTAAAGTGATGTTTTCTTCTCTCAAGGTTTTTACTCGCATGGTTGCAAACATTATAAACACATACAGATCATCTACGAACATTGATGGAAGGTACTCCATTTTATTTTTTCATCAAACAAAGTCTTGGTCATTATTTATTGTTGCCAACTTGAGGCACCGCCTAGTAGTATGCTAGTAACTATAGTAACGAGTTATTTCAGAGGATAGATCATGAAAATGCGAAGAAATTCTTGTTGCTCGAAGACTAGAATTTGGAAAAATAAATCATAAAATATCTCAAATGTATTCAACCTATGGCACGCAGGTTTTGTCTCGAGTGTGCTTTTAAGAAATGTCTATGTGTGGGCTGATCGTTCGATCCGAAGATTCTTGCGACAAAGTTAGACAATAAAAGTAAAACAAGAACGACCCAAAAGAACTGTTAAATGTGTTTAAGACTGTTTTTTGCAATTTTGTTAAGAGGGTTCTTCTTTCGTTTGATACTGATTCTTAGACAGCAGAATTCTGCAGAATTCAACCAGGTAACAGTCTTGAAGACCATTAATCCCACGAGGCGGACGGTGGAGCACTGTCCAGTCATTCAATATGTGCTCAATTGTATGCAGTCATTCAATATGTGCAGACTGGCGCTGCACAAGCAGGCATCTGATGTTTCGGCTTCGATCTTGTGCATTGTGCAGGAACAAGTTCGTTTTCGCAAAACATGTTGTGCGCAGGTGGATCAGGTACCCCCAAGGCAAATGTTGCAGGTTTCAACCAGCTGGTTTGTTCGATGGTACAGAGGCTAAACGTAATGGTGCTGTATCGGTGCATGTACTGGTGCATGTACCAGTGCTGTAATGATGTACTGTCACAGAGGCTAAACGTAATGGTGCTGCATTGATGCATGTACTGGTGCATGTACCAGTGCTGTATAGATGTACTGTTACAGAGGCTAAACGAACATGAAAACTCGATTAAGCTATTTGTTGACATGTTTAGACTTTCACTGTTGGATTTATGACATTGCATAATAATATAGAATTAACATAAGATATAAATGTTCTACCTCCTGGATAATTATTACGTTTTTGTTTTGTTTATCAATGGGCCTGATGGCTCTTCCCGTGTTGAAAAAATTAAAATTGTTCTCTCTGTGTATTCTGTCAGATCGCTTGAAAAGCTTCGTGGTGCCCTTGAACTGATGGCAATACTGAATCCAGATAAAGAGGAGCACCGGCTCATGCTGTCCAGGATATACTTACATCATGGAATCAACCTCGACGAGGTATAATTCGGTCAGTGTTTTACCATAGTCGAGATAACGACACACACCGTCTCTATATGTATGACAAATATCATTCGTTCTTAAAATGCACGTTTCAAAATATCATTTTAAGAACGAAATGTTAAACCGTTATTTGTCATATATCTATAGATGATTCTGTCAGAATCTTCCCTATAGAAGGCAGGCAGTACTTGGTAGATGTGGATTCAAAAAAGATTCAGGACTAAACATAACTAATAAATTTATGATTCTAGTGAATAAATTTTGTGCCTTGTAACACAACCAAGCAATTGTCAATTGATCAAACTTTGACAGGTTAATATTTACTACATACAGTATCTTGACTGATCAAACTCCGATCCAATAGCACGTCTCCGATAATTTACAATTCATGGGCTACCAAACCTCACAAGGCTCATTTATTACCATGGTGGTGGGCTGGAGGTTTTATAGGGGGTCTTGGTTTTTATTTTATACATGAAGAGGGGTTGCAGGTTTTTTTTAGATAAGTTTGCTTCTTGTTTCTGATAAGATGGGAAAAGGGGTTCTGAAAAAAATTATATATTTTACAAAAACCTCCTGTCCACACACCTTGGTAACAAATGAACGGTCTCTCTCAGTTACAATGTTTTGCTAAGTTCAAATTGCCATTTTCGTAGGTAGTCGAAAATTTGCGTCAACTCTCTTCATCGACGCGCGGGTGTGTGCAGACAGGCCTTGTAGCGTCATTACTTGGGTACGCCATCGAACGAAGAGAAGAAGAGGCAGCTACTGCAATTGTTCCCGTGAGTAAAAATTCATTTCATCAGTTATTTTTGAAGTACTTTATGCTTTAAAGTTGATCAACCTCATTTCCAGTAGTGTTTTTTTTTTAATTATGTTAATCTATGCGACATCAACATACTTTTGATATTCAAATCCCGTATTTCCAAGCCACACAGTGTTTCCTGGCAGCTTGGGGCAGAAGGTTTCAGAGAGTTTCCAAACCTACCGTTTCAAGAGGATTAACTTTCAAGAACACGAATTCTGAAAAAGTAAGGCTGCCGAAAAAAGAATTCGTGTAGTGTTTTAATTTTTGTTTTTTCTATTTTTTCTTTCTGATCACTCATGCATTTTTATTGTGGTGGGACAATTAAAAATGTAAAGGTGATGAGAAACCGAAAAATAGAAAACACAACATGGGTGGTAGGACACAGTAAAAAGGCATGGGTTATGGGAAGCCAAAATCCAAAAAATGAAAAAACACACATGACGATCCCTAAAGCCCGTTCTTATTCAACGCAATTCAGTTTTTCCTCCCCTTTATAGATTAGCAAAACATGTGACGGTTTTACTTATTCAACATATGAAATTTTCTTTTTTGTTTTGTATCCTCAGAAATACCGAAGCGAGGCTCAAAATTCCGAAGTTCTATACAGGGTTGGCATGGTTATGCACCATCGAAGGTTCAAATTAATTTTTATAAATTTCATTGCGTAAATTGAAAGCAAGGATGGATTTTCAATTTTGATTTTTTTTTACCAAATTTGTTCATACCTCTTAATTCATCACCCCTTGGAATGAATTAGAATTCGATTGGATTCGATTGAATTAGAACAAATTACTCGATAAATCAATACCGACAGGAGGTATACACAATTATATTTAACATCAATTTCCTTCAGTGTACAGAGGGAATCTTTCTTCGTGTAGAATTACATATTTTCCTTATTTCCCTTTCTTCAATTCATGTTATTTGCTATAGAGTTAATTTTTAATTTTCTTATATACTGTCAGTGAAAGAATAGCTAAAATTACATAGCTATGTGAAATTAACTTTTTACAAACATACATTGGTCGATAATAACGATATGCAAATATTTTATATAACCGACATTGCTTATGGCTTATGGCTTATATATTCTAAAATAACAGGCAAAAGAAGTAATTGGTTTGATTTTGGTTTTAAAAATTTCCTTGCTTTTTTTGTTGTTGAAATTACAATATTATAATTATGTCGGAATGCTATTCCAAATTTCGCTAGATCTAAAAGACAAATGTTAGTCTTATTGAAGAAAAAATCACAATATTATATAAATACAAAATCGCATTAGAAAACATATTATATAAAATAAACATATTATATTACATAAAAGAGTTTGAAAATTTTGAATTTACAATATCACAAACTGAATTCACAACACCACCAAACGCAAACAAAGCCACGTTAGAATAATCCCAGAAATGAATGCTTATATGGCTGATTGCAGCTATTTTTGATGTTTGAATTGTAACTTAAAACTTCTTGCTTGTTGTTTTAAATTAATCATAGTCTACATAAAATTTAAACTTGTAATTATTTTTATAAACAGGTATCATTACTTTTGTGTCATTTATGGTTGGAACCAGTTTTGCGACATGGATGAAAGCTGGCGGATTCAAATGGGTGTTTATAACTTGAATGGTGGTGCTGACCAGCCATTTTACAATGTACTTGCTGACGATGGAAGCAGCAGATACGCTTCGCAAGGTACTTTTTTACCGTAAAAACCCGCGCATAAGATGGGCCGCACCCGCGTATAGGTCGCATCCACAGTTTTTAACTCAAAATTGTGGAAAAATGTTTTGAATCAATTTCAAGAATATAGATTCTTCTGCATGGTGAAAAATAGTGAAAGTTGGTCTATTCAAGGAGCAGTAGACAACACAAAAGATTTACGTAATTTTCTATATAGCCTTGCAAAAACAGAATTTAATTGAACAGCAGTTTTGATGTCCCAGAGGTAGTCCAGGTTACTTTGGTTTACCATAATTTGCTTTAGTTTACCATAGTTTACTTTATTTTGCTTTAGTTTACTTTATTTTACTTCAGCTTACTTCAGTTTGCGTTAGTTTACTTTACTACAGTTTACTCTAGTTTCCTTCAGTTTATTTCAGTTTACTATAGTTTCCTTCAGTTTATTTCAGTTTACTATAGTTTCCTTCAGTTTATTTCAGTTTACTCTAGTTTCCTTCAGTTTATTTCAGTTTACTATAGTTTCCTTCAGTTTATTTCAGTTTACTATAGTTTATTATAGCCTACTACATTTTACTTCGGCTTATTTCAGTTTACTTAAGATTACTTCAGTTTAGTTTACTTCAGTTTACTATTACTATAGTTTCAAAATTCACGCTTTTTTATTTGGGGTGCCTCTCGGAAAACCAATTAAACGACGAGAACATTAGTTTGCTTTAGTTTATTTTAGTTTATTTTGGTTTGCTTTAGTTTTCTTTAGTTTGCTTTAGTTTGCTTTAGTTTGCTTTAGTTTGCTTTAGTTTGCTTTAGTTTGCTTTAGTTTGCTTTAGTTTACTTTAGTTTACTTTAGTTTTATTTACTTCAGAGCAAGATTGAATTTAGGCACATATCATTGTTGTGAGCATTTTTGGACTCCACAGGAATAGCTGCATATCCCTGTAAAATCATAAATGATAAATAATTTTGTTTTTTAGTTACATAAATTTTAATGAGAGTGCATCTCGAAACTGAGCTTTAAAATTAACTTACATTGAAAAATATCTTAATTTTGCAGAAAACCTTGTGCCCCTGAACAGAGCTGGCTCCATAGGTAGACCAATACCACATCAATGCTCTGACGTTGGCAAATACTTCGATGAGTTCAATGGGTTGCACTATGTTCCAAATTCATTGCTTGCTGAGTCATATCCAGAGGATGGACACATACCACAGGATTTGCTTCCTGGCACACCATATGCCAAGATGCATGAACAGGACCCCATGGAACAATTACCAGAAAATACTCCTGAAGCTGACGGGGTCAGTTAGGTAACGTGCTAGTGTAAAATGTTTATGGACCACTTCCAAGTTAAATGCTACCATCAAATATTGGTGGCAACGGAATTGGGATTCTCGAATGGCTTTTAGTGAACATTTTTATAAACTGCACAATGAAGTTTTAAAGCTGTGATATTCAGAATATAGTCAGTACCATCGGAAGTGGAGGGCATAATTTTAAGAATAATGGTGAATTAAAACAATTTATTAATTAAACTTTTGTTCTCTATTGTTTTGAGAATACCAAGCCCCCAATCTGGAACAGCTTTCGATGCCACTGATAGTGCATGCATGGGAAAAACTGTCAAAATTATGGAATGACATTTCAAGCTGAGCGCTCTTTGAAAAGTACCGGGCAGCATAGTTTAGTGTTAGATGATAATAGCACACACTCTCTCTATCTCTAGATATATATGTTTGACAAATATCATTTGTTCTTAAAATACACATTTGAAAAGTACCTTTTTAAAACCAAAATGTTCAACTGTTATTTGTTATGTATCTAGAGATGGTTTGTTGTGAATATCTCAACTATTTTTGTTAGGAGCAAAGCGTGGACTGGGATCAATTTTGGACTGTACAGTCTTCTATATCTCATAATTACTCATTTCCAATGGGTTAAACAATAACCAATTTTACTGTTAAACATCTCTCTTCAAATCAGCACATCACAGATAAATTGTTGTCTTAATTTTTAAAATCCACCGCATGAATTTTATTTCATAGCTCATCAAACCTAAATTATGTACAGGAAAATGCATATGCCCTAAAATGCCGACTTAGGGCAAACAGATTAATGCATAAATATTAATAATAAGGAAAATTGTGAGTGAAAGCAAAATAGGTGAAACAAAGGTCCAAAATGCTGTGCTTTCTTGTTTTTCTCAAAGTATGCAATATTTTCTCAAATAAAAATTTTTGTACTCGAGCATACTACACACATTCACTTGAATTTGAAATAAATCTAAAGTGAACATGTATAAGTAAAATGTAATTACAGTTTTTGAATGTTGGTAATATTATTCATATGAACAATAGCAACCAATAGTGGTGAGACTAAAGGCATGGAAGAATGAAAACTATTTAATATTTGGCTAAAAATTAATTAATCAATAATTGAAATCTATCATTATTTTTTCTTCCAGAATATGTATTTTACATTTGTAAATGATGCCATGCAACCAATTTTATTGGTACTGTGTCAAAACTAATGTTCAATATGACATATAATGGTCCCTGAATATGGACCAAAAGTGCTTTTAAATTTGCATCTGACCCATGCATCATAAGCAGTATTCTGCTTTTGAACACTCAGGTTCAATTCAGTGTCATTAAGCTCATATGCATGAATGTCTTTGGTGACCCCTTGTTGTATTACTACTTGGTAGGTTAAATTTGGAAAATAATGTCTATTTACTGGCGATTCCCATGTTATCTTCAAAATGGAAGAATCATCATTCTGCAGTTGTGTGCAATAAGGATCCATAACCATGTCTGGGAAAATTTGATATTCACTTGCTCTTGAATCTTCTTCAACGTAATTATCTAATTGTTGAAATACTCCATTCAACAAGGTTGTCTCAACAAAAGTGTCTTGATATATTCTATACAACCAAAATGGATTATCACAACAAAAATGTTGTGGAACTTCTTTGTTGAATAATATTTCTCTTTGTTGTTGCTGAGATAAATGATTTATACCTCCAAGTAGCGGCATCCTCTCAGGATGACCCTTGCTGTGTTTTGCAACTTTGTTTGTCCAGAAAAGGTATTTCAGCTTGCAGATTGAAGCAAGGGTCTTGTATGGAGTGTAATGTTGCGGATTAATTCCATATGGGAACAGTTCAAGAAGGACAGACCTTGGAGGAAGGAATAAGGACAAAATAAGCTCAGCTCCGTGCATGCCAACAATGGCAACTGCATTCTGAATATTGCATATTACTTCATCAATAGTATGTTTTTTTAAATCTAGAAAAAATACATCCTTTTTAAAAACATTTCCTAATGCAATTGCTACTTCTTGCTGATTTTGTATCATTCTTGTTTCATTCCTAGAGACTAAAATAACATATTCCTTTTCTTTCTTTGCACACTTAGAATTCTCTTTCATATAGTTGATAAACTGTTGCAAATGGGCTGGGTTTACAGAATGATCATGTATTGGTCCTTGAAATTTATTAAAACCGTATTGGTACCATGTAGTTTCCTTTGATAAGCCCACCACAATATCTGAAAAGCAAGTGAGCTCGCTGGTCAGATTACCCTCATGAAAAATGTTACCTTTCGCGAGTTTTTCATATAATTCAAACCAAGGACCTTTTAGTCTACCATCCATAATGACAAGCTTAATATTATCGTGCTCGCTATGTTTGAAAAATCTCTTCAGAGTTACAAAAATTGGCAATAAGTCATCATGAATAACATGCATAAGGTTATCAGGGTTGAAACGATGAAATAATAAGGAGGGTGAATCCACGAAATCAATGTAGTCGAAATCCGTGTCTAATGCAGATGCAGGAAAATCGACATAATTAAAATATTTTGTGTTGTGGTCATCAACCGAAGTAAGATCGAGTAAGGCAGGTTCGAATCTCTCGGGAGGCAACCCCGTCAATATACTCTCCTCTCCATGAAAGAAAATATACTTTCTCCAGTTTGAGTGGTAGCACAAATTAATAAATCTACAAACGCGATTCCTCTTTGTTTCACCATAACAGTGGACGCTTGAACCTTTTCTGATACGACTAAGGCTTTTCAAAAGATGCTCTTCGTTTTCTCTTGTATGTGGCGCCCCTGAAGACTGGTGTAAAGTTGGTGCGCTTCCATTCGCAAGTTCATTTTCAGTCTCGCGATTTTTCATGCGATTGTTTTGCTTGCAATTTTCATCAAGCAGGAGGAACAGGAGTGTCAAGACCAGGACGAACATTTTCAGTGCGTCTTCCATTTTTCATTTTGACTGTTTTTAAAATTTGCCGGGAAAAATCTTGCATCTTTAGACAGCCTCATGTTGGTTTCATATGCAAATTAATATCACGTGATCCATTGTCATCTTTTGTCTTCACATATTTTTCCCGCCAAAACATTTTGCGCAAAAAGGTTTCACCACCGTCCCGAAAGACAACAAAGAAGGGGCAGACTGGTGGCCTAAAACTAATACTTTTTGAAACGTATATCCATTTTTGAGAGGAGTTTATTGGAACTGAGAATGGCGGCAACGAGCTCTTCTTCGAATGGGGATACTGGTGAGCCATTGAAAGATCAATTTATGGAGCTATGTCACGAGTTGAACATGGATGTCGAGAGTCAAGACATTGCCTGGACCTCCTACAAAAAGATCGATCTGAGCTACATTTTGGAGGTAAAAAACAGGCTGCGTCATTACTACATCTTTGAGTTATAATATTTTTTTTTCATTAATAAAAAGCTCACTTAATGTTTTATATGAACAAGAAAAAGGAAAGATAATACGATTGACCGGCATCAGTGAAAATTATCACAATTATTTTGTATTGCGCGTGACGTCGTGTCTTGCCGCCTTCATTTCAGTTTCACAGTCAATAGCACTGCGCCACTTAATTGTACCAACTTGCTAATTCGATGGTAGTTGAAATAAATAAATGAATAACATGTCAAAGCTTGAAACTTTCAATGGTTAAGTGTCTAATTATGGGCGAGGGGGGAACGTAAGCACACTCTGCATATATACTTTTTTAAATATAAATATAAGAAGAACAACCTTTGATTAATATAAATAGCAGCACCAAGCTTAGATATTCATCAATATATTTTGGTATTTACCGCAGAAGTTACTTGCTAAGTTAGTACAAACAAAATATGCATGCTTTGTGCTCTAACTAAATTTTTTTTGAAAATTATGGGCAGGGGTAGCAAGTTTATAAAAATATGTCCAAGGCTAAAAACAATGCTGGCAATGGGGGCAATTGCCCCTCCAATATTATATTCCCCAGTGTCAATTTTCAGATTTGTCTGAATTCAAGGACAAATTCATAAGAGCCAAAAGGGGGTCAAATTCTAATTTGTTTCATTCAAAATTCTTTGGGTCCCAATTTTATTACAGTATGCATCAAACAATTAATTGACCGATTGATAAGTGCATCTTTAAATATTCCATTCTGAGACAAAAATGTGTTTCTATTTAAAGCTGTGTCAGGTGGTCTCTCGTTGTCAATCGGTCTCTCTATAGGTGAATTGGAGAATGGCAGGCATTTATAGCCAAAGTAAAGGGTATGATCTAAAGAAATTGGCCCCTCCATTATAATTTCATGTAATTTCAAAAAAATTTGGCCCCTTCAAAAACCTAATTTGGCAACTTGATAAATTTTGAAATCTTCCATAAAGTCCATAAAATAAACTAGAATTAATGAACAATATATTTATCATATGAATTTATCATGGATTTCATTGAAAACATTAAATTTTTCCAGTTCACAGGTTTTGTAGTATCCAGCTGGTTCTTCTTTTAACATTTTTATGTATGCAATTAGGGAAACAAGCTCTTTGTGTGTATTTGCCATATTCTGAAATTGCTTTATAGGGTGAAAAGTCTCACTGGATGGCATGTGCACTGTATGTTGCATGTAGGCAGTCAGAGGTGCCAACAACAGATAAGCAGAGCACCGTTGAAGGGAATGGTGTGTCACTGGCATCTCTTTTGAAAAAAGCTAAACTAAGGTATATATTGTAGAAATATTTGTATACTCTATTGTTAGTTAATTTTTGGTGTATCGTAAATTCATTTGATTATGGTACTCCATAAAATTCTATCACTGAAGTTCTTTTGGCAAAAGTTTCAGAATCATGTTATGTGAAGCAATTATAAGCTGCGACAGAAGTTGAAAAAACTGGATTGCACAGAATATTTGTTTTTAGTAATCTTTTATTTTTTGTAAAAATGCTAGAATTAAGATATTATTTTTCAGCCTTCCAAACTTTTTCCAAAAAATGAAAAAATGGCTTGACATGACCAATCTTGGGGAGATATTCAGAAAAAGAATAGATTTACTGGAGTGCAATTTCAATGTTTCAACCATTGTTTATAAGAAAACTGAAGAATTATTTCACGAAGTTTTCAAGGATCCAGAAGAGTTACACGGAAAGGCTAACAAAGGGAGGCGAAAGTAAGTTTGAAGCAGCACTATGCACGCTTTCTCTGTGCTTTTTCATTGAACACAGGAGATTGCTTTTTATAGCACCCCATTTAAACTTATTTATGGGGTGGTTTTTTGTTGCCTTTGTAAACACTTGTTTTGATCTTTAAGATTTTTGTAAAAATAATAGGTTACTCTGAGAATCTCATTATGTTGGAGACAAACTCTTTTACATGTATTTCGAAAAGTATACACTAATTTTTTTTCTGAAGAAACTTGACTCTGGGCTTTGTAGTTGGGTTTCTTAATTTTGGGCACAATTTTTATGGTAAATGTTTCTTACAGAGTTTCTTAATTCTCAATAAAAAACTAATTTGTATAATTTCCCTTAATGCACTGAGATATAACTTACCATAATTCACTAATCCTCTGAATTTAGCTTTTGAGCCCAGAAGTTACAAAAGAAGAATCTAATTAGCAATGCAGTATTTGCCTGAAACAAACAAAACCAAACATTAACAATATTTTTTTCAAGCAGACCATTTCATATAAAACATAAAAAAGTTTCTAAACTGGGGATTGACTTCTTATCCTGTCTTGTAAAATTTCTTAATTTTCTGGAAGAGGCTACTACAGTTTCTTATAAGAGGTTATTTTTACAGTATTGAAAGAATTAGATGAGCATTTTTGTAAAAATAGAAGAATTACATTGTCTGCTAGTAAGTCCATTTTTTTTTTTAATTTCTTGTGTGTACTGAGGCTATTTTGTTTTCATTTTAGGAAGCAAATCTGTTCAGTGGTTGAGTTGTTTAACTTCTGTTGGACCCTGTATATCAGAGCCAAAGGTAACAATTACAAAGGGTTTATCTATTTATTATATGTTCATCTCTTTTTTCCAGGGGCATAGCTGGGCTTGAAGGATTGGAGGGGGGAGAGGTTCTTCAGAGAGAGATCTGCTGGGCTGCAAAAACAATAACCAAATGGCTCACTGAGCCTTGAAAGTAGTTGGGGGCTGCCCCCATTGGCTCTGCCCCTGCTTTTGCTTATAAGCTTTTTTAAAGTTTTTGAAATTTATGGTTTTGAAAAGCTATTTCAAAGTTAAAGTTGGTATATTACAGAAGTTCTTTTAAATTGTGTGATAGTTTGGATTAATCAAAGATACCCACATTAACATTTGGATTGTCAATATCATTTTTAGGTAGATGAATTTGTACATTGTGGTTGGGCTTAAAATTGGTTCTAAGAGTTCTGAAAAATGGCTCAATTTCCATCCTAAAATTATTGTGTTCGCAAGTGTTTTAACAGTAATCAGCATTCTAAGAATGTTATCTAAACAGCAATGAAGAACGTTGGTATTAGAATCATTTTGATTTTACAGGATTCTATTTGCAGGTAATTTTCCGGATATAGGGGATGATTTGGTAAACTCCTACCACCTTTTTCTATGCTGTGTTGATCTCATCTTTGTGAATGCATTTACTTCAAAAACCAGAAGAGAACTTCTCAACCCTGCATTTGAAGGTTTGTGGACGATGCTTTTATTATAAAAATTTTAATTTAGGATTAGTGCTTACGTGAGTTTTACGGACACAGACATTTTTACTTTAATTTATTTGCCCAAATATAATAAATCAGATTCCTTGTCTGTAGCTTGAAGTACCATAAATCTTTCTCCTTGGCATTGGTAGCTTTTTCATCCATTTTAGTTAGTCATGAGCTCTGCATGATGTTATGGCCTACTATGTACCACCATTTCAAGTGGAATAGGATTTTGAGAACCTTGCATGAGATAAAATTATGCAGGAGAGATATAACCCTTCAATATAAAATGGCAGTACACAGTATGCCACAGCATCATGCAGAGCTAAACCTAATCATGCAGAGACTATTGAAAATGGCTAAGAAACTTATGGTATTTCAAGTTAGGAAGAGAGAGTTATGGTATTTCAAGGCAGGCAAGGAATCTAATTTATTACATTCAGGCGAATGAAGTGAAGCAAAAGTGTCCAAACACTTGTGGAATCACAGAATCTCATCATCATTAAACAGTGCCACAGAACTTTTTTTGAGTCATAAACAAATTTATATTCCATTGTGAGTACAAATTTTTTTATTCTTTTTGGCAAATTTGCAACTTACTGATTGTTTTTGTAAGCTTTACTCTTAGCACAACATTAAATTATTGTTTGTTGATGAGTCTACTTCTAGTTGTAATTAAGCTTTCTTTGATTTTTATTGAGGTTACATTATCTAATTTTAAGGTTTGCCAGAAGATTACATGTCAAAAGAGTTCAATGATGATGATTTGCCATCAGCTATTGACAGTCTGTGCGAAAAATTCAATGGTATGAACCTATTTTGTCTTATTTTGCTGATATGATTGTTATTTCAGTCAATCAATGATCTTGAAAGTTTATTGTATTGAGGGCAGGCCATTTTTACTTGGTGTTCTAAAAGGTTAGAAAAGCTACTGCGGTGGAGCTTTAGATTCAATATTTTTGTTTCTGATTGCATTCAATGCAAGAGACTTAAGATTAACCTTTGAATCATTGAAAAATCATTGACTTATGCCCAATTATACAGTGTGGGGTTTTTCCAATATATTTCTGAAAGTTTGTTTTTTTATGGCAAAGGAGCCTTTACGTTTATCAATGAATGGCAACAAATTTAATTTAATTTCTGACTTTTTTATCTTATGAAAACTTATGGCATGGCTCTGAAGCAGTTATGTTCAATATTTTGATGCTATTGAGATTTGAGAAAATTTAAATTATTTTGCAATAGTGCATTCAAAATGTGAATTGCTCTTCCATCACTGTTTACCGCATATAAATTCAGCTAAATAACAAAATGTTGATTCAGAAATTTACCTGTAATAATGTAGAAATGAAATATCATCAACTAAGCTCCTTCACAGAAGCTTTGCAAATGTGCAGCCTTTTTGGGACATTTGGTATTTTTGAAAAATTTCTTATAAAACCTTTTTTTGGAATTGTTTGATTGCTTCTTGCCTCCTCACTCAGACAAGGTTGCCAAGCTGTCATATTGGTTAGGTTTTAGCATCATGGTTTTTAGTTTAGTACAAGTTTTTAAGATTTAGGCTTTTACATATCGTAATTTAGTTTTATTTGTATTTAATGGGAGGGCCCCTTGAAAATCAGCACTTGTGTTGAAGGGCTACTGTCCCCTTAAAATATGGCTGCCACGATTTTTCTGAAAGCATGACAATTTTAATTAATTCAATTTCTTTTGTTTCAGGTATCCCAAAAGAGTCTAAAGAGATCCGAGAGCATCACTGGAAGCCATTCATAAGAAAGCTTTTCAGTGATAAAGTATGCAACATTATTCTCTTTAAACATGTTTTTATGCTTTTTATATCACTCAATCACTCACTCATTTGGTTGCCTGCAAGTAGGTAACCACGTGGCTTTTCCAGATGTTGCATTCATCCATCAAAGCTAATAGGTCTTTAAGTGTTGTCAACTCTTGTGTCATTCCATTCCTTTCACTTATTTTCCTTTCACTTCAGCCAGACGACTGCATTACAAGGGGTCCTCCACCAAAACTTGCAATACGAAAACGATAAAATAAATTAGATATAAAATATTTACAGTTTAAAAAGTTATAATTTACAAAAAATAATTATAAAGCTGACATTGTCTGGGGTGTCCTCTTCCTCGTTACCTGTTTTGCCAAGTATCAGGTCTATAGGTGCTGAGTTCAGTTTGGCAGTGACCTGCCAGCTACATTCTCTGTTCCTGATGGAAGGGAGAGTACCATACAACTCATTATTTGTTGTATGCGACCACTATTTGACACTTGAGCCAGCTTCCACAACAGCTTTTCGTATGTTATCATTTTTTTTTTAATTCTACTTACGCAACGTTATCGTGGTTTTTTTTCTTTGGTAGGTACTAAAAGGTAACCCAGAAACATTAACCGGACTGTTAGAATCTGGAAACTTTGAATACAATTGGTGAGAATTTTAATTGTAAAGTTTTGAGAGAGTTTTAAATTGTTATACTTTATACGACGGGATACTTTTGGTGAGGCTCTCCCATTGGGTGTACATTTTGAAGGCAGGGTATATTACACTTGTTAAACTGGGGTTATAAAATTTACGATGGGGTATGTATTCTTTGTACAGTTATGTGTACCACGGGGTATATTTTTGTCTTGTGGCATACCTCCAGTACCTCTCTGATAGGAGTGCCCCGGGATCTTTGCTGTTCACTGCAGCAATAATTTATAGTCGTTTTCATAAAGGGTTTTCTTTTTCCAAGCCATGAACGTTTTTGTTTTTGAAGGCAAATCATCCGTTATCTACATTATACATATATATACATAGAATAAGAAAAATCAAACATTTATTTTCATCTCAGAGATTTTTCTTATTCTATGTATACTACGCTCTATTTATATGTATTGAGCACTTTTATCACGGATAAATCAACATACTGATTTTATATATATAATATACATATATAATCTCAGAAGTAAAAATAATTTATTAGTGCCTACACGCTTTAGCATGGATACCAAATGAGATCAATTACGCAAAAAAAAAATCTTATAGAAAAGATAATGCGGCTGTAGAATCTGCAAAATATATATATGTCAGCAATTTAGGATATTCATAGTTAGATATCGGAATTCAATTTTTCTATATTCTACTTTACTTTATCTAGTTTACTTATTTTCATGTATGCTGTAAATATTTTTGTAGTAGGCCTTAATTAGCTGCAACTTTACCTATTTTATATTCTAAAGCCTACATTAAAATTGACTTTTCTAAATATTATCTAGGAATATTGCATTTTTTGTTTACATGTTTACAAGTTTACAGTTGTCATGGCAACCAGCTTTTGAGAGAGTACTTGTCTATAAACATACTGCTTTGCAGATTTCTTATGAAAGGTGCTTTGGCTTGAAACTTGGAAAGCATATTACTGGAACACAGGGACACATTTTTACATTATCAAAAATAAATTTAAAGCTATTTTTGGAATTCGACGACGTCAACATTACTTCCATTGACGAACGAACTGAACGAACGATCGGACGGGACTGAGACTTTGTTTAACAAGTCAAAAATTATATATAAATTATTTAAAGTAAATGAATAGTCCTTAGTTGAGTTGTCAGACTTTCTTTTCTCGAAGAAAAGGAATTGGATATAGTCTAGCGAAAATATTGCTCACAGCTTGCTATATCATTATCAAAGTCAACATTTAATTAATAAATGCTCAATGGCTGTTTGGTGCCTAATATTACCAGAGGCGGATGGAGGGAAAAATCTGAATGATGCTCTTGCGTCGAAGGTGCAGAAGATGTGGGGGCTTGGGGGTGAAGCCCCAAAATATTTAGGTGCCACGCCTGGTTTTTCCCATGTAAAAAAGGCCACGCCCCTAATTTTAAAAACAAAAATAGGTCTGCAACTATAAAATTAATCACAGGTAAACGTTAACTATAAGATAAAAAATAACCAAATTGCATAGTTTATTAAGTTAATGTTTTTGTTTTTGACTGCTCTAAATAAAACAAAAACAATACCTCTTAAAATCAAGATTCTTGAATAATTCAGGAACCTTGTAGCTTGAAACGATTTAACAAGAAAAACAAGCTTGATTTTAAAACCCAAATCCTTACCCCCATTGCCTTGCTGGGAGGCGGTTTCGAGCCCGGAGCCTTTCTGGCTGTATTGAATAGAAACTGCAACTCCGCTCAAATAATCGAATCAAATGCATGCATATAATTTCTTATAAGAATATTATTTTTGTAACATTTAATTATAAATATTAACGATAATAATGAGCGACGTTTCGATGTCATCTTA
>JAYJMH010004997.1:0-26696 GCA_036873815.1 Phacellophora camtschatica | reverse complement strand
CAACCGGAATTGTTTCTCTGAGATGAGTGTGTTCTTTTGCCATATATTCAAAAACTGTCTCGCATAAAAAGTCAAACTTCTCGCAACTCATTCTATAATGCACAAACCAATAGTTTGGATCTAAATCTTTGCTCGTGTTCAAATCTGCCTCGAAGTAAACATCAAATTCATTTTCTTGCCGGTGATAAACCCGCGCCTGCCTAATTTGATATGTGCTTGCAAAATATCCCTCTGCTGCCCTTTACATTTGCCGTATATTTAAAAAAGCGACAACAAATGAAGTTATTCATCTAATTTTTTCTTGCCTGCTTTTTTAAAGCAAATAAACGGCAAAAAAATTTCTTCCTCGGACATCTTGCTTCAATTTCAAACAAGCATAAATCAGTAAAGAGTTGAATAAAAAAGCAAAGTCATGGGTCATGCAGAGATTTAACGATTTAGTTAATCCGAGTTGACAGAAGTGGGCAAACTGAGCACCTACCTGAGGTGCTTGGTTTGCCGGGGCGGCTCTTTTCATCCGTGCTTACTTTTTTTTCCACGAAAAGTCCAAAAATCGACCATATTCACTGACAGATTAGTTGTTAATCCGCGAAGAATTGAAAATGCTTGGTTTTTTCTCCAGTCTTTACTGATTTATTATTTACTGACTTATATATGGATCCAACTTTGTCCAGATTGGTTTATTGACGAACAGAATATTCTTCTAAAACAGAGAGATGATGAATTCCAATCCATTTGATGCATCATTCAAAATGAAGTTTATTGATGGCACTGCGAAAATGTATACGCTTCATTCTATAAAAACAAAGAAATTTATTCCATTGCCAAACCCCCGACGTGCATCTTGCTGGACATAGTTTTAGCAAAAGGTGGACCTGAGGCCATATCTGAAAGCTATTATAGCACAATGAGGGCACAACAGCAACCTGGGATGAGGGGGGGGGTTGTGGGCAATCCAAAGAATTCCTTGCTCGAAGAACAAAATTAAGTTAGGGTTTGCCGTCATTGAAACAATATAAAGAAATTGAAATACAAAGGTGTTTCATTTCAGGCAGCGTTCCATTCATGGCGAAAATATTCTAGTTCGTAAGGATTGAGACCTAATTTTCTAGGGAAGGAGACTCCTTGAGAATACTCGCATAAATAAACTTTTACTTGTACATAAACTATAGATACAAAAGTAAGATTAATCAAATCACATGTGCGCATTCACATAAACAGCTTATGCAGTCGTACAGCAAAGGTCAGTATAGTCAGTACAGTGGGGAGTGACCGCTTTGCTCAGTGTGCCAGTGTACCATTGTACCAAAATTTGAAAGTTTCAGTTCTGACGTTTTAACGTTTTCCACGTTTTCCACGTTTTAATGATTTCCACGTTTTCCAATGTTTCCAGAGTAACTTTCAAAGCTTACTGAGTTTTCTGTGTTTTCTACATTTTCTATATTGCCAATTTTAGGTCAAATAGGAGATTTTTATAAAAGGGAAGCGTCTATTTGAAACTACACGCATTTTTTGAAATAGGAAACTCGTTTACAAGAAACTAGCTCCTAAACGGTTAAAGTCAACAAACACCAATGCATATAAAACAATATTTTTCTTATTATAATGCTACATTGTTTTATCCAACTGAAAGAATTGAGTAAAACCTGATCTCAAAGGTCTGTCAACCCGGTTAGACCTACATTGCCTGTCCATTCTACAAAATAGTTCACAATCAAAAACAGATTCCCTGTCCCTCCCCTATCATTTGCTGGCCCATGGACGGGTTACTGACAGTTACGAGCGCCCTCGGGTGGGGAAAATTGACAGATCCTTATATTGACAGAGCCTCTGTGGATTCATATTATCGTGAAAACATAAGAGTGTCCAAAAGTCTTTTTTTAAAGAAATGTTTGTGCTGTAATCGGCCAAAATATTAAGAAACTAAGTCGTAAGTCTCGAGCCAAATTTCTTAAAAAATGCGTGTGTGTTCAATTTGAAAAATTACGGTGATCATTTTCTTGTTGTACTGATTGCTTCATCGTCAAGGTACATGGTTGATTTTCGTGCCCGTGTACCTGAGTTGCTGTACCTCTGTTGCTTATAGTTAGCTACACCGCAATCGTTTCTAAAACAAATCATTTTACAAAACTACAAAATGCAACTCAAACAAATCCATTTCTGATTTTGAATCATCAAGTTGGTTTGTTCTGTATTTTAGCAACGGATTGTGAGTTCTTCTATTATCATGAGTTATTTTAAATCATGAAAACAAATTTACGAATATCCTCTAAATAAGTTTCGAAATTATGTATTAATAATACTTCCGGTTTATTTAAACAAACGCGTTTGATCTATTCAGCATACTACCTACGCTGCTCACTGTTTTTACCAAGATATAATAATACTCTTGCACTAAATGTCCCTTGAAACAGCAAGGAGTGAATTGCAATAAGTGCATATCTTAGAATTTCGGAAACGCAATGAAAGCCTTTCACACCCGGATTTATTTCTGCTAAACAGGCAAATACTATGAAGGTTTTATTTAGCGGGGGGTAGCACATGTAAAACAACTTTAAAGACAAACCCTTTAGGACATTTGGCAGAGATAAAAGTGACTTACAACCACCTGTCAACTGATAATTATCCAATTAGGTTGAGAATATATTACGTGAACAGTTTTGGTCGGCGATCAAATCAATGATGTATTTTGATATTTTCACGTGAGAAGTTTTAACTTCTTAAAAATGCTAAAGTTGGGTGCGTTATTTTCAGATTTGTTTTCCTTACCAATGTCAAATGTCTTTGGCAACAACAAGGCGCGTGTCATGATACCAGCATGCTACGCACAAATTTATAAATCAGCCTAAAACCTTTATTAATGTGCAAAATTTATCTAAAACCTTTATTAATGTGCAAAAATTTATCTCAACTAAATACGAAAAACAATATCACAGAATACTTCTAAATAGGAAAACTTTGTGACGTAGTAGACAAACAGTTTTGGACGTCTTTGGTGCTTATTTGACTCACCAGAGCTGTGCTTACACTGCATCGTACGATGGATTAGAAGCTTTTATGCTTTCATGAAAGACTCATCATCATAGTCGTAATCACCCGAGATTCCCTTGTTGTACTCACCAACACCTTTCATTGGATAAATGTTCTCGCCCTTCTTCTTGCTGTGATAACACTTCCAATATATCACTGCCAACACAAACAGTACGAAAACAGCGCAACAAACGCCAATTATTACGTTGCGTGTCGTATTATCTAGAATGAAATCAAAATTAAATAAGGGAACAGTCACACTTGATGGTAAGAGTTGGGACTAAAGAGAAATTAGTTGCGTAAACAAAAAATATGCTGCATATTTGCTTATATCCATAGAATAATTGCAAAAGAGGTCGGGTAACAAAATATTTTTTCAGCAAAATTGTTTCCCTTCGGCCCCACCTCAGGTTATAAATATACTCTGGGTACCAGGCTTTCATAATTTAATTCTTTTTCTGAAAGTCTGAGAGTAGTCATATAGTGACCAGTCACTCAATGAACTGTATGGCAAATCAAAATAATAAAATGAAAGTATAATTGTCAAAGGATAACTGACACGTTTTTTACTTTTATTCAAATCCTTTGATTTTTTAATAAACTATTATGCGATATAATAGTATGCTCCTATCATGCCTTTGTGTTGGAATTAAAAACTATAGTACAAAAGTAGGGTTTTCGAGCTGCAATTATATCATCATTGTTCGTGTGTTTCCCATGCTTGCTGAAGAAATGAACTTTTAAGATTGTCAATAAATTTTTGATGATATTCTTAAACATCATTGTCTTAATCCGACTGCTACAAAAGCTACACGCGGAAGACGTCTATTGTTTTGTAGTAAATAAATTAACCCTTTCACGCTCGGATTAACCCTTTTGCAGGGGGTAGCACTTAAGGGGCATCAATTAACCATTTTGCATGGGGTGGCACTTAAACAACAACTTAATTCAAGAGATAAACTTACAACATTTAATTATAAATATTAATTATAACAATGAGCGACGTTTCGATGTCATCTTAACATCATTTTCAAGCTAAATGAAATAAAAGACGTTGTTTGTTTATATAGAAAAATCTACAATTGAAATATTTTTTATCACGTGATGAGAATTTTGGCGGTTCAGATTGATAAGTGAACAATTTGGCAGCGATGATAAACTTTGGACAATTTGGCAGCGATGATAAAGCGTTGAAATATCTTAAATTTATGTGAAGTTGTGTCTGTACATATCTCCTGGGCAATAATAAATACTTTTTGGTACATATTAGAGCAAGGCAGAAAATACTTCAGTGTCAGAGAGCAGATTGCAATGGAAACATACATAAAATAACCTATATTTTTCGACGGTAGTAAAACACGATCAATAGAAAAGTAAACATCTACAAACACTCAACTTTTTTACTTTTGGAACTTTGAACGCCAAATAATGAGAATCACTGCACATTCAACGGAAGAGAAACCAGGCATTAATTTTGTAGCTAAATATTGACTTGTTGCTCAAAATTGACTTAATTTTTCTTGGTCCTCACCCAAGTCAATTTTTTGCAAGAACACATACCTGGCTTAGTACAACTACTGCCTTCTCTCTTGTAATCATCATTGCAGTCACATCTGTAGCTACTTGCCCCAGTTGAGACACATTTCGAATTTGAGCCACATGTCACAGTGTCGCAGATATTACCAGCTAAAAAACAACACATACATACAAATTCAAATAAATACAAAATATAACGGGTGTGCCAAAATAATTTTATATTGCAATGATATACATTGCAAATGATGAAAATCACAGGAACGGAGAAGGAAAATGGTTTTATAATTACTCGCAGTCAATGACATTTTAAATGGTTTTGGAAGAGGCAATGACCATACATGTAATGTTAGACCTTTTTCCTGATTACACTAGAATTTAAAAGCCGATGATCTGAAAGGATTCAAGGCCTAAAACTATTAAACATACAAACATGCAGTGGTCGAATTGAGCTAAAATCAAATGGTTTTTCCATAATTCTGTAGACCATCAAGCGTTTAACAATTCATTTTACAAATCCCCGGTATATAAGGTTAGGTACAATATAACATGTAATCGAGCAGTGCAATGATCGAGCAGCGCAGGAGCAAATGCTCATAATCGTTATCTGCATGAACAATAAACAATATTATCGTAATAATGTATTTTGAAAGAAAGAGTTTGAGAAATGGGCAGTCCGTGAAACATCAAGGTCGTAGGTACTCTGCCTTCTGAGACTATAAAATGAAGTTAAACCTCAGCGGGGTTTCTAAAAAAATAAAGTGTTGAACGTGTATTTCGTAACTTGGGAAAATGACACAAACGCCTATACCATGTCCGTTGGTACAGGCTTCTCCAACCCAGTTCCTTGCATAGGCGCTCCCTACTCTTATCTCTCCGTGTGCCTTTGAACGTTAGTGCTGTAAAATATTGTGTCTGGTCAGATATTCTAGTGCCGGGGGTGGACCACGAAAAACTACACAAGCTAGTTCAAACTTCGCTCATTCAAAATAAGTCAAACCTAAATTCGATGTGTTGTAGTTTGATGCCGAAAGCCTGAACTAGTGGAAATAACATTCAATCTTATTTGATAAAGAATGATTTCCCAAAATTCACCATAAAAAACTATACACTTTTCTCCTTCTGAAATAAATGACGTAAAGCAATCGTGATCAGATTCAGCTTCCAGTCCAGGTTTTCATTTTAGAACAAAGCCATAGTAGTAATTGACGAAGGAAACGCAAAGGACATAATTTTTCTCCCACGTTCATAAAAGAAAGATCTTTTCCAACACAGATTTTTTCCAAATGGAAAAATAGACTGTAATATGACTGCGAACGCTTGAATATATTTCAGATGGAGATAAATCGATAGTTTCTTTTATGGCAAATTTTGGGAAGGCATTCTTTATCAAATATGACCGAATGTTATCAAACATGAACTAAGGCTCTCTGTAACAGGCTGGGATAAATAAAATTTTGGTTTGACTTTCTTTTAAATAATTGCGTTTGATCTTTGTTACATATAGCTGATACTCAACAACGTCGAAGTACACGCAAGACATCTTGTTATTCAATAATCGCTGGCTTGGAAAAAAATATAAAACATGAAGAGCATACAAATTCAGCTTCAAAAGAAATTTATAAAAAACCAAGATCATTAAAAATTCAGCCTTAAAAGAAATAGAAAAAAACGAAGACTTACTTTGCGCTTGAGGGATATACGTTTTGTTTGGTTTGAAAATTGCTAAAGCTGGGTCATTCAAGGCCTGGATAGATGCGTTCTGAATCGTGGCAATTGTGATATTTGTTATTGCAGCATCAGTGACAACGTCATAGTCAACAAGGACGCTTCCTTGTGCCAGGTTTGTGACTTTGACTGAGACACATCCAGGGAGAGGTACACACATAGCAGGATACAACGCTAATTCGTATTCATCTGCTTTGGCTTTGAATTCAGGCGATGAGGTGTCTTTGTACTTAGAGTTGTAAGTTTCTTCAAATTTCATTCCTTTCACTTTGAATACTTTGACTTTTAAATCTTTGCATTTGTTATTTCTCATTACTTGCGTCAGACTTTTGCATCGACACACGGCTCCTCTGGTGGCTGCATTATGGCAAAGAGCGCCTTCGGGGCATTTCATGGTATTGCATGCATCTGTATTGAAAGATTAAATTCAGAGCATAAAAATGTTTGTCATGAAATCATATTTGCTTAGCTGAAAGGCTCAAACACTTTGTGTGTGTTGAAAAATAAGCACGTGCTAAGCTTTTGTAAAAATTTTAATTCGATCATGACAAAGACAACTTCTTAAAATTGTTTTTGAAAATCACTGAGACTCTTATCATGCATACTGAAAATTTGTCTGGAGCGTACTTCATATATTTTGGTAACGGCAAGTGTTTCAATAAAGAGCCAGGCGTAAAACAGCTTCGGCCGAAGGGAATAATGATAATAAAATAAAATGATATAAAATCAATTAAACGCCTTAAACATATCTTTTACAAAGTGGTCAGTATTACCACCGGCCAAGGTTATCCAAGGCTTTGATCATTAATTTTTGACGTCGTGTTTACAAGCATGCGAAAGGTAACCAAGTGCAATCTGAGAGGTAGGGTCCCCCAGGCAGCCGAGTTAACGTTTTTTCCTTGTAAACACTTTCTATTCGATCATGATAGCATAAAGATCTTTGCTCCGCTGAACACAAATTTCGTGCCCCCACGTTCAGTCTGGTTTCCAGCAATTTAGATTTTTTTTAAAAACTAAATTCTTGCTTAAAAAGTCAAAACTCTTGCTTAAAAAGATAAAAATAGCCATGTTTTACATTATCATTTACTCAAAATCTAGCTGCAGCTTCTTCACGAAATTCTGTCTGTTGGTAGAGAATTTATCAGCCTATTTTATGCTTATTATATTGTGCTGGTTGTGAATTAAAATCTTCGCTTCTTTATTTTCTGTTGATAACAAGCGGGCCGTCATTTTTTATTTATTAATTGATTGATTGAGTGTAAACAGTTAACAAAAAAAAGCACAATAGGGGATATAGAGAAACCACAACAACACAATAGAGACCTATTGTTTCGCGCCATGTTTCAAATGGTTCCTCTTCTTTATCTCGTTTTGAAAACGAACTTGTGTGCGCATAAAAAACCTGTTTCTTGGTAACGTTCTCGTACTTTTGTAAACAGGTTCTATGATTCAGGAAACTGCAACAGGTTATTTTCATTTGATCAAATGTGAGAGAAAAATAGTATTGGGAAAAAGTATGAAGGAAAACTAAGATAATTTGAACTTACCATAGCAAACTGTACCGTTCCCAGAGTAACCAGATTTACAACGGCAGACGAAGGAAGCTGCTATGTCTATGCATCTCGCATTGGAAATACAGGCTCCACTGCTGCATCCAACAGAATTCACACACGATGCACCATTGTATCGTTTTCCCTTTGAGCACAACATTCTGTTCATTTGTATAATACTAGATGTTTTAATCACAATGAGGGACGTCTTTACAACCTGACTAAACGTGGAAAGACGCATATGTCGCGCCTGTTCAAAGTTGCTGGTGGAAACACCCAAAATAGCGTGAAGGTTTTTGACATCTTCATTGGAAAATTTTCCATATTTTTGAAGATCGTACAATGTCAGGTCACCGACCGCTTTCTTCGTTGCCTGGGCTACTTCCTCGACTGTGTCTAATGCCATAAGAAGAGTTTTTGAGAAAGAATTAAGAAGGTTTGAAGCCGCAATTGGAGCGTAATCACTGTACATTCTTTTCTGTTTCGCTAATTTGTAAACAACATCAATATCTCGAAAGTGAGCTTTGTTTAAAAGCTTCATCGTATTAGCGTCAATCTCAAACAAGGTTTGAAACTTTGCTTTGGTTACGCGCGAAATATCCTGTGCTAAAGTGAACATTGTCATTGTTTCCATCCTTGCACTGCTTATACTATTATACTCAGCTATATTCGCTATCTTCTCATTCTTTCCAATGAATAGAAGCCCTTTCATTAAAGTGTTATTTGAGTCTGTGGGGCCCCTGAAAGCAGCCATTCTCTGCTTATATGTTCTTGTAAACAAAGTCACCATCTGACCCCTTAAAATTTCATGAACTACGTTGTCAGCATTCATTATAACCAAAGAAAGATTTTGACGAAATGCTTCAAACTGTGTATATTTTTGGCCCATGAACATCTTGAAACTTGTTAAGGTGAGGTTAAAATCTTTCGAGCAGTATAAAGATCTTGTGCCCTTCATCAGATTGCTCATATTTGACTTCAAATGAGAGTAGATGTCAGAAAGATATTTTTTGCTCAACAAAGCATCCGGTGTTGTGTGTAAAATGGCGGCAATGGATTGATCTCCGAACACAGCAGTCAATCTTCCGAGCATTTCTTTCGTCATGTTATTGGAATCTGTATACGAAATTGTGTCTAGGACTGTTAACGCTGCGACATTCCATTTTTTCCCCAATATTGCATGCTGATTGTAAATGAAGGGGTATCGTTGGTTCAGCGATGAAATACTTGTTGAATTGATCATGTTAGAGAGTTGCATTGATGGCTTGTATGTTAAATGGTTTCCAACCATCAGGCCTCTAAAACGACTCTGAGTTACTTTGGCGATATTGAAAAATGTCATGTTCAAGAGTTTCGTGACCGAAATTGATCGTCTTTTAGCTTCATCAGAAATTGTACGCTTTGCGCGTGTTACAATTGCGTTGATTTCATTTGTAACTCGAATTTCAATATCGTTCCGTGCAGTTTTCAAGTCTTTCCTGAATTTCAACATACCAACAGTGTCATTGTCAATTACTGCAACTGACAAATTCCCTCGGAGATTTTGAAAATGATCAAATAGACCTACTCCTGACACGTCTTTCACTTCCTTTAGATACATTCCTTTAAACACTGCGAAACTTTCAAGGTAAGTATGCGTACTTTTTATAATAATTCCTTTCATTTTTCGCTTTAAACTTTGGTATACATCAGTTAAATATTTCCTGTTCTTCAAAGCAGCGTCAGTAGTTTCCATCAGGGCACTCAGAGAATAAATGCCAAACGGAAACATGTCGGCTTTAATAACTTTGTAGACTGAATCATTGTCCAATTTCATTGCAGTAAGAATTAAATCACCTAGAGAATAGTGTTTACCATTTATTCTCGGCGAATTGAACAAGACAGCATTGGTTTTTCGAAGGTCTGAAAGACTAGCTCCATTGAAGAAGTCCATGATCGATTCAGATGGACGTTGCGACATCATTCCAGGTATACCAATTTCTTTGAAAGTTTTCTTGGACACGAGTAAGAGCTCATAAAATGACTTTCCAAACATAGTGTTGAGTGATTGTCCTCTAGATAATGCCATTTGTTGAACATTCAAAGATATCATACCTAAAATAAAGTTATATGCTTAGTCGGAGTATTGCAAAAAAGATTCAATTGAAAAAGCTTTACAGGCAAGCTTAAGTATGATCTATACAAGTGTATACTCCGTATTAAAGAGCAAAACATAAAGAGGTTATATTCACATAAATATACGTTTACTAAACTAGCACGATTCATTCAAGTGTATACTCCGTATTAAGGGGCAAAACATATAGAATCTATATTGACATAAAACTAGCATGATCTATTCAAATGTACATTTACTAAACTAGCACGATTCATTAAGTGTATACTCCGTATTAGAGAGCAAAACATCTAGAATCTATATTTACAAAAACTAGCATAATCTATTCAAATGTACATTTACTAAACTAGCACGATTCATTTAAGTGTATACTCTACACTACGAATGAAAGAGCTAAAAAATAACGAATCGATATTCATATATCTATATACGTTTGAATATGTTTGAATCACATAAAATGTTTGAATCACCTAAATCGGTCAATTGCCTAATTTTAAACAATATGTCAAAGATTGAAACTCATTTTTGGGTTACCTGGTGGATGTCTGTGACGTAGTCAAAATACGAAAAAGGTGATGCTTGTTAACCAGGTTAGACTGCGGCCAGATATTGATAAGTGATTATACTGGGTGTCCCAAAAAGATGGTAAGATGTTAGACTGCGGCCAGATATTGATAAGCGATTATACTGGGTGTCCCAAAAAGATGGTAAGATGTTAGACTGCGGCCAGATATTGATAAGTGATTATACTGGGTGTCCCAAAAAAGATGGTAACATGTTAGACTGCGGCCAGATATTGATAAGTGATTATACTGGGTGTCCCAAAAAAGATGATAACATATTAGACTGCGGATGATATTAAATTTTGAGATGATATTACATTTTTCCAGATGATATTAAATTTTGAATTTGGAGATGAATATCTCAGCAATCCGGACATTGATTCAATCAAGTGAGGTGAATTGTAAGTTAACTATTAAGGATTAATGTTCATAAAATATTAAAATAGTAATTAAATATCTTTATTAATATCAAACATATTACCTTCATTTAGGACTCCGGTGAAAATGAAAGTTTATAATAAAAAATCATAATAGAAAGAAAAAGGAAAGGGCACATTACTGCCATAACTGTTGTAAATGAATAAATATGTATCACGTTCGACGTGTAATACATCATCTTGATAAAAATGGCGACAAAAAAGTCTCAGGAGGTCCAGTCAACAATAAGATTTACAAACCAAAATAACAAATGACCGAGGACATCATTGTTCAATACATTTTTGCAATTTCATTCACATTTTATTGCAAATGTTATTTAATCTTTTCGTTAAAAAATTTGAAAATCGAGCAAGAAATTTGATGAGTAGTCTAAAAGTCAGGTTTTTCGTACCAAAATCCTCAAGGTATACTGTTTTTTTTTCAGTAAAAAGGACAAAGCTACACCTTAGTTTTGGCTCCTAATTGTATTATTAATGCAAAAAATTTCTTACCCATGACGGATCTGGTCAAACTTGTGGTGCAAACTGATTTCTGCTCTTTAACACCAGGCTTACAATTGCAAATGTATGAACCAATCATCTCAATGCACGTTGATTGGCTACCGCACACTGATGAAGAGTTGCAGCCTTTGAATGGTACGCATTTCGATCCATCAAATCGCATTCCTGTAGTGCACAACGATCTCATAAAGCTGATTATATCGAATTTGAGTAAATCAAGAACTGAAGTACTCAACAGATCACTCAGGATATGAATGTTCATGTAACGTACATCTTCAACAAATTGTGATGGAACCTTCAGTACACGAAGTAATCGGGTGAGGAATTCTTTGTTCTCAACCAATTTTATATAGTTCATCCAGACGAACGGAGTCGTTTTGTTTAAACCGAGACCTACTTTTGAGACGACACGAAGCAGGTTGGTCAGAATTCTGCTGTCTGGACTTGTTTTAAGGAAGTCACAGACGTCAGTTGGCTTCCACTGGACAATTTCCAAGCTTGTCTTGTTCTTCGATAACCTCAGCAAAGTTTCAATGTCTTCCAACTTTGATTGACTTGCATTATGGTTTTGACCATAACAACCTTTCATGAATATTTCCTTGGTTACGCGGGAGAGATACGACAAAGCATCATCAATAATTTTTTTTATCGTTGCCTGTTCATCTTTGGTGAAAGCCTTAAGCAAATCTCCAACAGGCATCTTCAATCCAAGAGTTTTTAGTGCTTTCTCTATGAAACCATTTGACTTGACCATTACCAAGACTTTATCCATCGTAAATCGTATGAAGAATTGTAACATTTCGTTTCCTGTGTTAATTATGTCCGCCAGATTTCCTTTGAGAGCACTTGCTACCATTTTATAGAAAAGGTTTTCCAAGTGAGTCGCGTTATTACCAAACAATCCTTGGATGTCAATGATAGGCCATTTCAATCCATTGGCAAACAAAGATGTGAGCATACTCTCAATAGCAAGTGGCAAAGTGTTTCTCAAAGATCGATATGCGTCCCTTAAGTTCATGTTCTTCTGCAATTCTGCCAAAGAAGAATTAATTGCTTTACCGATTAAATTATTCCCCAATAGTTTTGGAATCTCTTTTCTCAGCAATGAAATAAGCATATCTGCAAGCCAACTTGACATTTTCACAATTGTCATATTCATTTGGCTCGGTAATTGCACTTTAAGCATTTTCATCAGCTCAGACACAGGTTTTTTCATCATCAAGGTTACAACACCTTTAACTATTGCTTCATTGACGCCTGGAGTGCTACTTTTCATCACACCAGTCAACATTTCGACTGCTGTGGATGATGCAAACAATGACAAGTTCACCAACGAATTCTGCATTGTCTTTTGGTCGCCACGAATAAGTGATAACAGGAGCGTTTGGCTTATCTTTTCAATATATGTCGTGTTGCTTCCAAGAAAACTTTTTAAGGATGGCAGTGGCATCTTAAATCCTACTTTTTGCAGAAGTTCTTTGATTATTCCAGGAAGAGATTTCCGCAAAAGATGATATGTTTTTATCCATTGTACTCCTTTTTGAAGCTCGGTAAGCGTAGCTTTGGTTTGCCCTGTCGTGTTTCCAAGTGTTTTTACAATGGCAGAAAGACCCATATCGGTAGAAAACTGTATAAGTTGTAAAACTGTCATGTTCATCGGTGCAGGAATTTGTGCTCCCATAAGCATGAAAATGTAATTGATAGGTTGTTGATGATATAAAGCAGCAATGAAACGAGGTATCATGGCGTCAATGCTTGGGGTTTTCTTCATAATATTTAACAAATTGTCAATATTTGGTGCATTGAAAAAGTACTGCAAATCTCCAATACTTTTAAAGAAACCTTTGTCGCCCATGACCACAGAATCAATAATTGTCTGTATAATAACAATAAGATGGGATGTGTTTCCTTGAATACCTTTGCTTAAATCGATAAAAGGAAGTTTCATATTGAGACTTCTAATCATGCTGACAGTTTGATTAAGTCCAAATGACATAGTCTTATTTAAAAACTCGGGGATGTTTGAAATGTTTAATCCCGTTTTTAATACGGAGAACGCCTGCTTTAGTATATTACCCCAAGTTCCATTGCCAAACAGAGTTTGAATTGAGTTAATGCCCACTGGAATGTAACTTCCTCCAAGGTAGTTTGCTAGATCAATCATTGTGTAGTTCATCAAAGCACTGGGACTTATTTTCATCATTTTCAGCAAATCACTGATCGGTGCCCTAGTTACAAGTATGTTTATAACATCTTTCATTGGTTCACTCGGCTTTCCTGTTTTACTTTCGACTTCCTTTATGTTTTTGTCTACCGTCTTCATCATTGTTTCTACCATCAACATAATGCTCTCTACAAGGGGTTTTACATTTCCACTAGTAGTGACCTTTAGTGCTTCCATTGGCATACGTTCAAGGAGCGTAAGATTCACTCCCATGAGCTTGTAGATGGAAGAAGCAGTCAAAGTTTTATTGTAGGCCAAAGTGATTAATTCCCTCATCATATATGGCATTGATTTCTTCATAAACTTGTACAGTACAGATAAGTTCATCTTTTTCTGCATCTCCGTCAATGTAGCATTGATTAGCTGTGAGATAAAATTCGTCGGTCCCAGCATTTTAGGAATATCTTTGAAAACCATGTTTGGTATCATATCGAGTAACTGATTTCCAAGTTGTATAGCTGTTAGTTTCATCATGGGCTGCACATTGATGTTGAATGCTTTGAGGAACTCGGTAACTGGTTGCTTCGTTAACACAGATGCAAACATTTTCATAATCATGCTAGTTACGCTAGCGGGCATGTTGCCAAGCCCGGTGGCTTTTTCCAATGCGAGATGCGACCCCAAATACAGCATATCAACAAGAACATTTTCCATTGTCTTTGAGTCATTCATTAAAAGTGCTTTCACCATTTTCTGAAGTTGCATGCTAAATTGCTTTTGACGTTTACCCAGAATAGGTTGGAAGTTCACGATTGGCCATTTCCCATTCAATGCCATAGAAATAGATTCACTCTGAATAGCTGCCACGTATTTCTTCATCAGAACAACGGCATGGGTAATATTCTTCTTATCAAAAATGGCTACCATTGTCTCATTGAGATACTCGCCTAATTTCCCTGGCACTAGTTTTGGAAGTTGTCTCATGAGTCCCGGCAAGTGCTTTGCTATGTTGTTCATGATTTCAATGGCTTTTTTGTTGTACAAATCTTGCTCGGTGAGTTGGAATAAGTTCATAACTGAGCTCACAAGGCCAATCTTTGTAACTGGCGCAACGATTGACCGGAAAACAGCTTGATTTGATGTGTCGCTCATATTCTTAAAATTAACAAACTGATCAAGTCCATATTTGAGCAAAAAGCTACCCATGTCAACAGCAGCATTTTGGAAAGCAATCGAATCTTCCCGTATAAATGCTTGTAACATGGTTTTCGTTATTTCCTCAACTGATGTGAAATTACTTCCCATTAACGTACGGAAATCAACCATTGGAAGGCTTCGATTAAAAATCATGTAGATAATTTCATTCATTACCGTTGACATTGTATTTTTCACAAGCAAGTACATATCCTTTGTGTCATTCATTTTCGTAAAAGATGTAATGGCTGTACCCACGATGCCAGAAAAACTCCCGGTCTTGATAAGATTAGGCAGCTGCTGCAGTGCCATCTTAATGCCAGTGCTAGTAAATTTGTCTGCAAGATCCATAATTGTAAACTTCAACAGAGAAAGTTCATTGATATCAAATATTTTCAGCATATCACTCACTGGTTTTTGTCTTGCAACATACCTGATTAAAAATTAATTTTTTTAGTTTTCAATAATATCAATTTTCCTTTAGTATATATATATATACTAAACTATATATAATCCTATGTAAGCTTTACTTTGCAGCGGGTATCACACACAAACCAACTTAATTCGAAAGATAAACTTACCTTTAAATCTTTTAAATTGATGTTTAAATGTCTATATATCCTTATCTCTTTCACTCCAGGAAGGCCTATTAATAAACAAGGTAAAACTTTGCATTTTAAGGAGGTGAATGCAGGCAGAACTTTACGTTAATTCAAAATATTTGAAGGTGTATTTATCCTTTGAATGGAGTTGGTTTGTGTGTGATACCCACTAAAAATAAAACTTCAATAGGAATTTTGCGTAAGTTTCGCGTAATAAATCCGAGCGTAAAAGGGTTACGATAATATCGTTATTTAAAAAAAATACACTGTAATGCAACCGAAAAACGGACCAGCACGTTATTGCAATTATTGATATAATGTAATAGCTTAAAGTCCTTTCTTAGAAATTATCTACAGCATTTAAATCAACTCTTTCAATCAATTTTTAGATATAATTTATGAATTTTTGCCAAATATCAGTCTGTTTTTATTTTTATGAGTCAGTTTCGTACTGGCAGGCATTTACTCAGTAAAAAAATTCTGCATTGGAAAGAGAAATTTAAAAAAAATCCTTTCCTCTTCTTGTGGCTTTAATTTCAGAAACAATCTGCAATAATTTATCAATGACGAATCTCATATAAAGTAAAAAACATCAAATACATGGAAAAGTTAAAAAAAAACTTGAGAATTAAATAAAGATACCTAATTGCCATTTCAACAGCTTCATCTAACTGCGTTGTGCCATTTAAAAAGCCCATGCTTTTGTCCACCAACACGGTAAGTAGTCGAGTGATATTACTAACTAACTTCTTTGAAGAAGTAGCATTCCGGCTAAAAAGTACGTTAACCAAGCTTCGACCCAGTTCGTCAATGTACGATGTGTTTTTACCGATTAAGTCATTCAGGTTAATCATTCCACCACCAGCTCCTGCCGTTGACTTTTTCAGAATATCCATTAGCATCGCCGGTATGGACTTCTCTACAAAAGTAGTAATGTCTGTGGCATTTGTAGCTTTGCGCAGTATTCCAAGTCCAAGATTGACAAGTTCAGAAATGCTGGCATTCGTTGCCATGTACGGTAGTCCTTCCAGTACAAGAGTGACAGATGCTCGGCCGGAATACCCAGCAAAGTCAGCCAAAGACATTCTTGCCAGAGCACGTTCGCTCAGACCAAACAACTTGCTCATATTACGAATGGGAAAATCACCGATCATGTGGAATACCGTCTTATTCAAGATAACGGATATAGAATCACCTTTAGTAACTGCCATTTGTTTGACAGCTTTTTCAAAAGCAGTCAGCATCATTTTAGCTTGTTTTTGAATTACAGGGCCAGCCATTGCCATCTTAGAAGCAAGGTCTGCAACGTAAGCTTGTATTGCCGTGGTGTTCATGTCTAATACCGCTTTCGTGAGACTCATGCGGTATTTTGTTATATTAGATAGTATGTCCATGCCAATCATCTTCATGAAAGCGTCTGAATCCATCCACCGGAAAACAGAATTGATGTAAGGTCCCATGGTTTGATTTAACATCACTGGCATTTGTTTTTGCATCAGCAGATACAAATCTGAGAAATAGGGTCTTTTGTTAAGCAGCGCAGGCGTTGTGTTAAGTATGCGTGCTAAATCCGCTTTTCCAATCGGCAGCAATTTTAGAATTTGCTGGAAAGTATTTGGATTGTCTAATCTCATGACTTCCTTGAAAAAATTTTGGAGAGTGAAATTGAATTTCACACCGTCCAGCTTGCCAGTAGCAATGAGAATAGGCATGCGTCGAAATAACTCTGCAATCGACGTTTTGTTGAGCAGGGCGATAAGTTGGTTTGATAATGGTGACTGAACAAAGCTGAAGTATTTATTTATATGTCTTGCTTCAATGCCGAGCATTTGAAAGACAGTCATGTTGAGAAATTTCCCAATTGGTGAGCTCGTTTTCGTTGCCAATGTTATAAGAGTCTTGGTCCATGCATCTGCAAAATTCAAATTATATTATTGTCGCAAAAATTGAAGATATTCTTATTTAAAATTGTTTGAAAATAGAAGAAGAGCGTCTGTTGCTGTCATATAACTTGGAACTATTTGTCAAATTCCTAAAACGCCTAACATTAACTTAATTTCCGGAAAGCGATAATAAAATTGACAATCGACAATAGTTTGAGAACAAGGCTTGTGTTAGATGCTCTAAATTTCAAATTTGAGCATGATAAATAGGATAAAGTGGAATTTAAAAAAGCAAATGTGTTAGCATTTTTTTCAATCAAATAGAAATTAACTACTTTTTACTTTTTTATAAATACATACCGGGTGTCCCAAAAACATTTGCTGCCGTTTTATTAAAATATTAATAAAAGTAGAGCAGCAAACAACCAACGCGCCACATATTTGCAATCTAGAAACATTAACTTAAATTTGCTGCAAATTTCTCCAAAATCAGTTGTATCTTAATCAAGATATGGAAGTCGAAAGCTCAAAATTAGGTCAAAGCGAACCAAGGCCTCGGCATAAAATCAAGAGCTTGTCATGAAACTTCTGTCAACTTTTTTTAATAAACCAAATTTTCAATACCAGGTGTCTCACAAAAATGGTTGAGGCTAGAGCTGAGATTGATTAAGGCTAGTGCTGAGAATATTGCTCAAGTCCTTCAAAAAGTATGTTTTAAGTAATCCTCTAACTGTTGATATTGGTCGTTTGAGAATTGAGATAGAAACATTTAAAGTTTAAATTTACATCACACTCAAAACTATAGGTTTTGGTTTGGGCCTACGCTCTTAAAGGATCGCGTTGTAGGATGTTCTGAGTAGCGGCTGTGTTCCAGACAACACACTTTATTTTTGAAAACACTTCTGAACAATGATTCCACAAAGATTTTGAAAATCAGTCGTCCATGATTAAATTTTTTGAAAACTAAAATTTCTGTTACATTTTGGTAGATTTTTGGTAAAAAGTTTGAAAAAAGAGAAAGCACTTCATAGTGGCTGCATCTATAAATAAGCATTAAATATTACGTTTTTGAAATTCTTTCCCAGAGTGTTCCCAAGCACCATTAAATTCATTTCGTAAAAGGCTATGATTTAGGATATCCACAGACGCAGTTTAGACCAAAATCTAGACCACTGGTTTGGGGTTGGAGGCAAATTTGAACTTTAAGAATTAATATCTCGTTGATATCACGACTCTCCCGTGTAGAAATATTAACAAACTAGGTATCAACTGTTAAGTTGACTACCAAGAACAATTTTAAAAATTTGACTGTTGTTAATTTGAGTGAAACTCGCACCGCTAACCTTAATCAAAGCTGTTACCTTTTTTGTGACACTGGGTAGGTATGTTGGAGATATACAATATTTGATATGTAGTACAGTAAAGTAGCACCATTAAGAAACTCGATTTTTTGCATCACGCCATTGTTATAATTTAATCAACATATTATTTTACTGCTGTTCCGGTAAGAATTCAGAGTCTGAGTTTCTTATAAAGTTGTTTCTTCAGCCTTTCACACCGGAATTTATTTCCAATTAATAAATCTAAATCCCATCTAAATTTCATTTTGCAGAGTTTAGCTCTTAGAAACCAACTTAATTCAAGAGATAATCTTACGTTCAAATATCTGAAAATCATTCAAAGTTATAAATCATTTAAATATTTACCTTGTGAAAATATGACGTTTTGTGTTATTTGGAAATTGACCATGTGACCCTTCCCGCGGTGGAAGGGTTAATGGCGGGACTATACTGTATCAGAAGTCTAAAGAAAAAACTAAGCCTTTGAACTTCTTAAAATATGACCAGTCCTTCCTATGAAAATTCGTTACGTTTTTACAAAGAAAGAAGTAAATATATTTGTTTGAAGAAATTTGAAGAAAAAATGAAATCATAAAAAATGTTTTGTTGCAGTCTCCGTGTTTCTAACGTAGGTCTTGAAAAAAACTCCTAAAATGTCTCACTTTTCTCCAAGATTATAACGATGATTGACTGCAAAGTTCCTCATTCTTAACGAAGAAAACGTGTGCGGGGGTGTTTTTGGTCTTTTCCCCTTTCTTGTGAAACTACATCATGATCAGTATGTCAGTGACCAAACTGTTTCAATTTCTGTTGAGCAAACACAACTAACAAAAACTAGAAAATAATCTTACCAATAACATCACAGGAGAATTGTACACTCCTAACATTGTTTCCAAATGGTACAGAGTATTCAGACAGTCTCCGTAATCCATGGAATCCAGGTTTAAACATTTTAATAAAAGGTTTGGCTCCATTTAATCCAGATGCCAGTTTCACCAGGCAAGGTCCTTTCACTTCAAATGCAGCAACGCCACTGCAGCTAGTCTGCCAATCTCCGGTCGCAGCTAAAGTTTGGCATGGATTCGAAGCACAGCTAGGTGCAGACAAAATTCCACCAGGCAAAAACGTGCAGTTCTTTCCATTTTTACTACCGCAACCCGGTAGATCGGAACAATTCCTATAAATTGTTATGTTACATTTATTGTAGCAAGAACCTGTAAGAAGAAAAAACACACAGTCAATGCAATATTCAACAATTGATGATCTAAAATTAGAGAAAAAAAACAGATAGCCAAATAAAGAAAGATAAAGTACGAAAAGTAAGAATCTAAAAGCATTTAAAACACAGTAAGTAGTTTTGAAACGACAATAAGAGCCTGCGACTAAGAAACTGACTTACTGGTAGGCCTCAGCCCAGCTCCATATAATTTTGCACAATATTAAGAAACTCTAAGAAACTAAACAAATTTATTTGATGAGTTTATGTAGATTTATTTGATGAGCAACGTCAGCCTCCTAAAATCGGTAACTAGATTATTAATTGTTTAATGTTTGCGGATGACATCCTCATACTATCCGAGTCTGAAGAAGGTCTGAAGCAGAGTCTCTCTAAATTAGAAGACTATACCCAACAATGACAAATCCGTTTGTCATTTCCAAGTTTTATTGAAAATTTGTTTGATGATAATAGCCTACTGGTCATTCGATGTCAACTCACCCAGTGGCCTAAACCTTACCATCTTAGATTTCTCTAAAAATTGGCAGAGCCAGAATCACGAGACAAATTCCCCCATCCAAATTACCATTTTTGCCATTCTTGCACTTTCTTGCTTGTCGTGACCATTTAGCAAGCCTCAAAAGTAGGTACTCGAGCAATTATAACCTTCTACGACTTGAGGTATCCTCTTCACATTTTCAATGTATATTCCAGGCACGTGAGTGAGTGAGTGCAAATATGTATTTTAGGCATAAAATATTCATTCAACTTCAAAGATTTACTAAATGTTAAAAAATCGGACCCCTTGAAAATTTTACAAAAGTTACATGCGAAAGTTAAAAATAAATTGCCGGGCATAGCTTCAATTCTGTCCAAACTTTGGCTATGCTTTTATGAATATTGTGTAAACATAAAAATGAAATAAAAATTCATTAAAATTAAAAATCTATCTTGTTACAGGAATCTCCAATGCAACTAAAATGCTATTAAACTAATAATGTCATAAGTTGCATCAATTTGGATGTTTTTAATTTCTTTTCGGGAAGTATGTGAATTTTTTTTATTGATGTTAGACATTATTTAATGTCAATAAGATAGGTTGTTTTCATCATATCAACACAATGAAAGTACATCCATATGAGCTGATAATATATAAAAGCAGACAACAAAATATGTAGAGCAAGGATGGCCTAGTGGTCAAGGCGCCTGACTCACGATCGCAAGGCCGTGGGTTCAAATCCCACCAAGGTCATACTTGCTGCGAAAGTGTGAGGAGAGCTGCTAACTCTCTGTAATTCCAGGCAAAGGCAAAATAAATCACGAGGTGTGGTCACATCAAGAGGAAGAACCGGGGTCGCCCTGATGGGACCCCCTGCGCCAAGCGCAGAAAACCATACCTTGCAAGAGTAGCAAGTGTATGTGCCTGAAACTGAAAGGTTATGTATAACTCGTGTCCCTGCTGGAAACAAGTCATCTCGAGACTTTCGCGGGCTAGGCACGTTAAATACGATAACTCAACTCAACGTTCTTTATCTGCATCTTCAGACAGATCCACGCAACCAAATATTTTGAGTGACATTGGGGAGATACATTACAACAACCAATTTCGAACGAATCAGTTTGCAGTAGTAGTTTGAATAGTTTTAGAAATATTAGTGGTAGCTTTCATTGTCTTTATCGGTGGATACCGAGTTAAACTCGCCCTCTAGGAAAAGCGACAATGAAATTTCTGAAATATCCCCTGGTACTCAAAATCAATCGAATACTTGCGAAATAGAGAATCTTTTCGATTTGAGAGTAAAATATTATAACAATCCTATTCTAGGTTTTTTAAATATTAATTGTCTTAGGAATAAGGTACCTTAGAACATACCTTAGGGTAATCGTTGAAAAATGCCAACCTGACTTTTTAGTTATTCAACAGAACAAACTGAATGAAAACTTTAAAACTGTTATCTTATTAGTAAATGGTTACCAAAAGCCTTTTTGGAGAGATAGAATGGAATTTGGGGGGGGGGGGGGACCTATACAATACGTTAGAAACGGAGTTGTTTGTAATGGAACACCTCAATTTGAAATAACTAATTTTGAGATTATATGTTCTCACCTTACAATATGTAAGAAAAAATGGACTGTATTTTGCATATACAGACCCCCTAATTCAAATCAAGAAGTATATTTTAAAGAATTATCAAGGTCCGTCAACTTGGTTTTAATAAATATGACAATGTGGTCATCATGGGAGATATAAACATTGACACTCATGATAAGCAACATCCAAGATACAATAAATTTCCTTCGTTTTATAACATTTTTGGGCTATCAAATCTTGTTTCAAAGAAAACTTGTTTTGCAAAACAACGTATCTCTTCACTTAATGTTATTCTTACAAATCGACTTATGAGTGTGTATCTCTTAGAAAAAAAAGCAACTAAACGGACCCGTATAAAACAAAGATTTTTGGAATCTGGTGAAATCTTTTCTTTCCAATAAACGGGGTCCAGACATCCATGTTACATTTGTCGAAAGAGGATGAAGTTATAACCGAAGACTCGGTTTTAGGCAAAATTGTCAACAAACATTATGTAAATATAGCGAAACCATTCATTGTACGGAATAATAGAATCAAGAAATATAGTGTTTTTCTCCACATAGATTTCGCATTTTTATGTTAATCAAAGAAAAATTGCTTTGCTGAATGAAGTTGAAAGAGAATTTTAAGGTCAAAGTGAAGACTCTACACTCGAGGTAAGTGACGTTTTAATTTGCATGAAGTGTGCCTTAAATCTGAGATGAGTGATGTTATGAAATTCTGAAGTCCAGCTGACGATAACAATTTTACCGGAAACGGTAAGATAAACAACATCATGACATTTCATCAAACTTCAAAAAATTAATGGGACAGATCAAGTGGTCCGATTTTGAAAATGTTTGCTTGATATTGACCCATGCCATTCCTTTTTCATGGACAGTGTGAAATATTGCAAATTTTCAAACATCATCACTGTGTGCTGTGGGTAAAAAGTTGGTAAAACCCGCACGACGCTTTGCTCGGAGGCAATTTTATACTTCCGCAAACCTGGACAATATTTTAAAATTTTCATGGTTGAATCTTTGCAAAAGTCCGAAAGGAATGACATGAATGTCCAGTGACAACCAACCCGACCACAAGAATCAAACTGAAAAACAAAGAAGATAACAAAGGCAAAATCATTCTGCTTTATAATTGGTTAATGTAAAAATTCTGTTTTGTCTGATTGTTTTCTTAGCTACTTTGAGCCGCATTTATTTAACACCGTTGTTCATTTGGCTACGTCATACACAGAAGTCGCCTTGCTTCAAAGTTAGGCCTACTTGATCCATTTGGGGTGGTCGTTGTCTAAATAAATGCCATAACGTTATACTTTAAAAGGCAAGATGTGTTTGGTTGCGTCATGGCTAGCACAAAGAATCAACAACATGAAGTAAAGACACAATTTTGCACCAAAGAAGGATGCTACAAGCTTCTTCAGTTGTCAGACTATTCAAGACCGCTGAGACCTTCAAGCGGACCTCCCAATACCATTCCAGTCAGATTGTCGTTTGTTACTGTAAAAGATGGAACTGAATGTGAAGACAAAATTGCTTTTAACATTGGGAGAGATATGTTTTTTTCAAATTTTCGAGGAATAAAAAAGGTTTGGCAAAGTTTCTTCTTTTATCCTTTGGCTTTGATGGTAAAGCAATAACAATAATATCTGTCTTGCGGCACGCGAGAGCAACATAACTAACTGTTAAAATTAATAGAGAAATATGAAGAATAAATAAAAATAACTGCATACAACGCGAAAGGCCTTGAGAACCAAGCCTGTGTGGTGGTATTTTAACCCCAATGCATCTAGATCTACATATTAATCAGTAAGACCCATAAGGCATCACACTGATGGAGCCTGGAATCTATCACAGTATCAAAATACTACATGGTATGGTATTTTATTTGACCAGCAGTACACATATGGTGATGTTGTTATGTTAGCAAACATTGCGAATATTGTGATTCATTATATGCAGAGTTTTATGCCAACCTGGTTCACTTATAATTGATTTGTATTCATAATGTAAAATAGCAAACATGCCAAATTGGTTGGCATGTATATCACATTATATATAACTAAGAAGTAGGAGTGCTTGCTGGTCTTGAGGAGCAAAGTTCTCTGCAGGAGCTAGCAAACTTGAAGGCCAAGCACTGAAATGTTGCAATAGGAAATGAGCGAGATTATATGACTATGGAATGTGCGATCTTGGATTATGGAAGGCTGAAATCTGGATCTCAAGACAATAGAATGTTGTAATATGGAATGCTTGATGAGGACTGTAGGAAATGAAATGTTGGAATATAGAATGTTGGAAGATATGGAAAGATTGACAATGGGATGTGAAGATATAAAACATTGGACTGTTCTGGTGGTGAACCAAGGCACTCCGCAGAAGCTAGGAAATTTGGAGTGCCAGCGCAGCGAGCACTCCTACTTCCTACTTATTCATACATAGTGAAGCCATATAGGTGAGACGGTGCTATCCCTAGATCCACTAAGAAATACATGTCAAAGGCGTGATGCTTTAAGTAAATTATGCTTTAAGTAATTGCGTTTTCAACAAGATGTGTATCGTAAGTAGCATCACTATTTATCTTTACTAAATCAATGCGTGACAGTTATACATTTCGTTCCAAGAAAATATATTTATCAGTGCTAAACCATAAAGACAATGACACACACACCATCGCTAGATATGACAAATAACAGTTGTACATTTCTTTCTTGAAAGTTATTTTGAAATGTTATTTAAAAAGAGCAAACAATATTTGTCAGATATCTGGAGAGTCTCGACCATGATCTAAGACCGACCCACAGAAATTCCCGCAACTTGTGTCAAAAGGGGCTAAAGTTCTTCCTCGTTTCATTGCAACCATTCATGTGTTTCAGGTTTTACCAGTTTGCAGACTTTGCAAACCAAATCAAGTCAAAATGTATTACATATATTAACATTAAGGACCAAGACATCAAATATTATTACCTCCCCGTCCCCCCCCCCCCCCCAAATAGTAATAATGGTTTTAGACAAAAAGCATCGTTGTATGAAAATAACATTGAATAAGAAAAATAATAAGAATGACTGAATACGCACTAAGGAATGAATCATTCCATTATATACAACATTTTATTTAGTCAAAACTTAATTTTGTGGAACAAAAGATTTTCCGTAGGCCATTCTGCAAAAGCCCTGGTAGACTTACTACAAGTTCCCTGTACTTTCGCTCTTTGTTGTTGTTTCCTACAAGTCTGGTTCCCAGTTTGCTGATTTGAAATATCAGCACAACTTTGAAGATAAATATCTTGTCTCACAAGGCACCAACAATTTCAAATATAGTATATTTGATTAAGTTAACTATTAATGAGTAACAAGAAACAAATTTTGCAGCGTTTTAAGTAATATTTTAGTTGCCTTACTCAATCAAATCCGTAGACTTTGTTTGGGACACCCTGTATATTAATGTTATCAAGCTCATTTATTTTTACTTTTTTATTTGACAAAATAATTTTAAAATAATAATAATCAACAGATTGTACATGATTTTGTTACCGTTTACCTGCAGCAAGAAATGTGCACAGGCTTATAGTCCTTATAAAGCTACAGATAAATTTAAAAAGTTTGATATCGACAGGTTAAAATTAGACACAGCTGTGATCATGCACAAAAGTTTCTTAAAAATTTGTTATCAGTAGGGTGTCCTTTTTGATTGAATCTGGCAAAATATTGAGAGGGGGGCCTACCCGATAAGGGCTTATTTATAGAAGAATCCTCTGCTAAAGAAGGGGCTTATTCGAGAGGGGGCTTAATCTAATTATTACGGTATATGATTTACTTACACTCACTTCAAGTCTGATATTTGTCAATTTATAGAAAGAATACACTCTTTTTTCTTCATAAGAACACATAAGAGCATCGAGAGTCAGATCACAGCAAAACAGAAAATACTGGTCACGTCATCGTTAATTGGGATAAAATTACGGAAGAAATATCTGTGCAAAACATTCCAAGCCTCAAATTCTTAGAAATTTAGAAACACCAAGCCTCGGCAAAAGTGTCTGGTTCTTATTAAAAAAGAGTGTAATCTTGGAGCAAATCTACATTTTTCTTAGTAATCTTCGTTGTTTTGCAACCATAGAGAAGTTTTGGCAGAAGAGAAATGGGTACATGCCAAAAGAAAAGCTACCTAATTAAAAAGAAAAGAACTTTTTTACCTCAATTCTTGTTTGTTTTTAATTTTTTAGCCTGATTTTAATGTGATTATTTTATCACTGGTCAGGCTTCCTATGATCTTTCCGCTTCACTTCCGCTCACGGGAATATGTGCCACAAAATACAATAGCGGCTAGAGATGATAAGATGATAATACCAACTGATATCAAAAAAATGTTTGAGATCTGTGGATAAAAGGTGAATCCCGCTAAGACACGGAAGGAAGGCATACAAAATCTTATTTCAAGTTTCATCTTTCCTGCTCAAACGTGAAAGTCGTAACTAACCCTGCTCTACAACAAGTTTATGGTGATGGACTTTGTGGCGATGGCTCAAATTGTTATGAAACTTGTACTTTTCACATTTTTATTAGAGAGAGCCCAACTCAGCACAGCGAAGACATGCTACGAAGCGGATGGTAGGCCGTCGCGATGCATGCCTGAATTCGTGAATGCTGCTTATTTGAAAAACATTAATGCCAGTAATACTTGTGGAAGCAAGACACGAAGTGATTATTGTGTCCAGAGTGGGATCATTGGCTTTCAAAAGACGTGCGAGGTG
>JAYJMH010004986.1:0-26704 GCA_036873815.1 Phacellophora camtschatica | reverse complement strand
GTCGGTCCCAGTTTTTCAAAAATTCGGTCCCAAACGTATTGACAACCCCCCAATCATTTTTTCAATGTGCGCCCCTGTCTACAGAATAAAGGAGAAAAGACTTGTATATTATCATAAAACACTAAACATGGAAGAGACAAGACTAACAAAACAAATAAAGAACAAAAAAGACTAAACATGATAAACTGTTGGAATTATGAAATTAGAAAAGACTAAAACCAATTCCACATAGAATTATCAAAAAAGCAAATCAATAAGCAATCAAATAACGAATGGAAAATGGAAATACAAAATAGAATAAGATCCTAAATTGAAAGCGATATGATGAGTACCCATTTGGTATAAAAGAATAAATAAAAAATATGCATGGGTAAGGACTATTGAAACTAAAACTAAACATGGTAGAAGTAAAAGCAAACTACAAAGGAAAATATAAAAATACTCTGTTCAGAAGGTGTTGAGTATATGATGAATACATAGAACATATATGGAAGTGCCCTAAATTCTCAGAAAATATGCCAGAAAAGAATAATTTGATTAAATCCAACCCCAACGAACTTAACAAATCACGAAAAATTGTGGAATCATTCATATTATGAAACAAGTTAACCTGTGTTACTCCCCTACTGCATTTTAGGTAGAGTAACTGCTCCGAAATGGAGACATGGTATTATTATTAATGGGCACATTTGGTTACATATTTTACATGAAATAGGCATTTTTCCAACAAAAATCTTCCTAAACGTGCACATTTGGCTATAATCTTTTTTAGAAAAGGGCAATCTTCCTTCATAAAAAGAGACATTCTGTTATATATTTTACAGTAAAGGCCACTTTTCAGAAAAAAGGGGCACTTATGGTGGTTTTTATAGTTGTCAATAACATAAGGTTTCAGTTTTGAAATCACTGTCTCGCTTAGTTTCCTCAATTACTAAAATGCTAATGTCCTAGTTCGATTATTTTATTTCCGTTGCTATTTATATTTAAAAATCCAATTATTGGATTGTTTGGATATTTTAACCCCAAGGAAGAAAATTTTTGATATTATTATTTTCGTTATCAGGTGGATACGTACCCTGGGTACCAGACTTTTCAGTAAAAAAAATTGTTTCACTCAAAGGTCAAAAATTGTTTCACTCAAGTGGATACGGTGGGATGATGTAATTTAATACTGAAGGTACTAAAAGAACATCTACATTTTCTCTCTATGCGATGAAGAAATATCATAAGATTAATTAATATCAGTTTGCTCTCGAAATGAACATTTATTTGAAGAGCCTACCGTTGTGGAATTATTTTCTATTAAAGAATCAGGTGATTTAGAGGCATCATTTTCTCAGTATTACCATCTTAAACATGTCTGCAGCAGACTATTCTATTTAATTTTTCTACAACAAATGGAGTGTTCTCTACCAATGATGACTAAAGTTAGAGCGTGAGTTTGAATCCGTTAAAATTGTTTTAACATTTATTTTCTAATAGCCCAGTGTTAAGCGAAGAAACAGTGCAATTTTGGATCGGATGGGGGGGGGGGGTATGAAAAGGTACGGCTTAAGTGTTTTAGGATCCTTTAGGGGAAGTCCATGTTCTACAGTTCCCATTGTGTTGGGGGGAAGTCTTGCCTAAATTGTAAAATCTTGATTGTTTATGTTCCTTATCATCAGTGGCCATCCATGTTCCCAGGCTTCCTTCCAATTGTCCTCGGGTTCCTTTGATACCTTCTAATTCTATAGGCATGCTCCACAGGAATTTCCAAAAATACCCCCAAAAGACCAACTAAATGACCCTAAATGACCAGCTGAATTTTTGTTCAAGGTGAGTTGGGTCATTCAGTAAATATATTACCTTCTTTCTTAGATAACACAGTGGCTTCATATGAACTACTGAAGCTCGCCAATAGAATAGTTACAATTACGAAGCAGGTTTCATTTTGCAAAGAGTCTAAAAAACTGTCTCAAGATATTTGAATGCCCTCTGGTATGTGTTGAAGTTATTATTACCCCATTGCAATGGTTATAAATATTGAAAATCAGCTAGAGCTTCATTCGCTGATTAGTGTTTAAGGTGCAGAAGAGTTTTTAAAGGTGCTACGCTACAGTAAATGGTCACATAAATTTCACAATGCTTTCCAATGTTTTAGGAAAGTCATATTATCCACGTTTTATGCATAAAATAATTTATAGGAAGATCCTTATTCTGCATATATTATTCTGCATATTAATGCTTTTATGTTGGGAAAACTAATTTTTGATAGCGAGAACTAATAAGACAGTAACCAGAAAAACATGGCCGCACTCGTTTGACTGTCGTAAATATCATATTTACGTTTATGTAATCAATGCAAACTAACAGACTATGAAAGTCACGTTGATGGAAGCCATTAAAACGAAAATCAAGAATAGAATAGACATAAATTTAATCAGGCAACTATTTATGTCGGAGATAAAAGTTGAAGAAAAAAAAATCAAAATTAAATAATTCGAAGAAACAATTCAAACATTTTTGCTATTTTATGTTCTGGCAAAAAGTTTATCTAGTTCATTTGCAACAAATACCGTGTTACTCAAAATTCTCGACATGAAATAAAAGCAAAATAATTAACAAATGAAACATTGTTTCTTCACTCTGTCTACATTCCCCGATGACAACCAGATTTTGATTATGAATTTGGATTATACATTTCAACAGTTTCCCATGTCATGCATTCCTAAATCTAAAACTTGTTAACAAAAGTAGATTTGATCTAAAAAAGAAAATTACTAATCTAAAATACAGATTTCCGTTTCAAACACGATCAAATATAAATATAATTCCACTGAAAAACACAGATGTTGTAGTAATATTAGGTCAATTGTATTTATTCTTGTACATATCTTTTCTTAACACTGGACCAGACATAGCTTCCCCTAAACCTTCACTGAGCTCAGCAATTTTCTTGGGGTCTCTGTAGTGAGTGACAGCTTGCGCCATTGCATAGGCCCGCTTCTTTGGGTCCCCGCTTTTAAATATTCCAGACCCGACGAAGACACCATCAACACCCAATTGCATCAAAAGGGCAACGTCTGCTGGAGTTGCTACAAAAATTAGATGTTAAGAATTATATAACATACAGCTATTTCTTCTATGAAGATAAAAACGTATCACAGTTTGTTGCATTATTTTGAAAATTCCAGAAGGACATTCTCCAAACTTGGTGTATTTTCACTATTTTTTGTCTAACTTAAAGGCTGCACATATTGGAAGCCAATATTCTGGAGATTGAAACAACAGAATTAAAGTGCAATTAAACGTAAAAATTACAAAATTACGGCATTACAATCAAAATAAATGTTCCACAACTTATTAGATTACCGCATTAAAGTTACGCATAATCATTACGATTCTTTCACTCCAAAAAGCATTTCTCGTACTCTCCCGTCCGGAATAGAAGGGGGGTTGGAATAGACGGAGGGGGTGGGGGGGGTAAACAAAAGCCAAAGTTTATTAAGCGAGGGGGTTTGGAATAAGGAGGGAGGATCGCCTGAGAACTTTTTTGAATGCGCTTTTTTACATTCTAGGCTGCTTGTAACAAGAAATTACGGTGAAAAAGGAAGCAAAAACGGAAATTCTCGGCAGATTTTCTTGAAAATTAATAAGCGGGGTTGGAATAAAAATGTCCAGGGTGGAAAAATCCTGGAAAACAAATAAGCGCGGGGGGCGTCTATTCCAGAAGCTATCTTGGAGCAAATCTATTTGCAAGAGACCAAGGTATGGAAAAGCCTATCTTCATTAATCTCTCATTTTAAAATTTTATTCAAAATTTTAAGAATTATTAAATAATTTTTAATTTGTAATTCTATAATTTCTTCATTTCTAAAATTTACCTAATCCACCAGCTGCAAAATTTACAACAGGGAGTCTTCCCATTTCAGCCGTCTTTTTCAGTAAATCGTGCGGTACCCTTAGCTCTTTTGCATAACCATAGAGTTCGGGAGAATCCATTGATTGAGCTCGTCTAATTTCATTTCTAATTGTCCTGGCATGTCGTACAGCCTCGCAAACATCACCTTGAACAAGAATGATTACTATAGTCCTAACGGAAAATTAATAAAAATCAAAAATCACTATAAAATGCAAATTAATAAAAACAAATATTAAAACAGAATATGAATAAATTAAAAACAACAAGTGTTTACGGTTTTTATTAAAATTAACACCACAAATACTGCCACCAGGTTTTCGGCAATTATGTCAAGTACTTTGAGAAAATATCAGTATTTGTTGTATAAATAAGGCAAAAGTCATTATCATGGAAGCTGATGTGGAGGAGCTTCAGAAAGCTGATGTGGAGGAGCATTAGTTTTGACAATTTAGTTTTTGCTTGAATTTGATACAAGAGGCTCGAATTGGTGATACTTTTTGCTAGCCAAAATCTACCAAATAATCAGTGAGTTTACCCAATGAAGCAAAAAAGAGAATTTCTGCAATGCAGCAACAAACTGCTGAAAATACTATATTATGACTTTAAGAAATCAAGGAAGGCTGGTTTTCCTCTAGTATAGCTCATGGACTTTCAAGTAGATTTTGGCAAACAAGACTTCCAACGATAAATGTCTCATATCGACATCAAGCAAAAACATAATTATTAAAACTAAAGCTCCTCCATCGAAGCTGTACAAACGATGGGACATTTTGAGGACTTTTGCATTTGTCAGCTGTTTTCTCCCAGGTAATTTTGCATTTTACTTATCAATGCTGAAACGCTGAATAGTCAAATCGTTTGCTTACACTTTTAGACAACCGTTCATAAAATTTTTAATAGAGCATATCAATTCTACCAAATAAATTCTCAAATCCAAGTCACTTACAAACAACTATTTGGCATAACTTAAAATTTACTTAAAAAATGAGCAAACGTAAGTAAAAAACAAATAAAAATAAAAGGATGACAAACTTATGTTCTATTGACAATCCAATTGCGTCAGAGGCAGGAAATTTTTTGATAAATTACAACAGCATCTATTTTTTCTCCAAATTTTAAATCAAATCGATGCTATTACTTCATGAAATTATTTAAGAAAAATCATTCCTTCCTTATAAAATATTTACACTTGTGCAAATATAATAAATTTCAGACCTTGAAATTTATGGGAGTGGCACAAAAAATCACAAGCACATACCTGTTCCAGCTTCTCCCTTTGTTCTGATCATGGCTGCACCTTCTGAAATCCTCCGCAGTGCTTCGCCAAGATTTTTTGCACCACACACAAACGGAATATTAAATGGATGCTTGTCCACGTGATTATTTTCATCAGCAGGCGTCAAAACTGATAAGAAACAGTCAAACAATCAAATCTTCAAACGAAAAACATCCTTTTGTGATTTACAATTAGTTCAAGATCAAACCATAAGGATCAAGATAGGTTACCAACTGAAACCTTTACTTGAAAAGGCCAGAAGTTACTGAATATCTCGGCCTTATTGACATTAGCATAATCGTGTCATAACAAATTACGATAATTGTCATCTTAAGTAATTTAAGGTCGATCATTATGAAATCAAACCATCTCAAATCGCAAAAAAATTAGTTTAACATAAAGACTTTGATTGAATCTAAAATCTGGACCCCTTCTTTGTAAATGGAGCCTTATTGTTTTAGTGGCAAAAATATTTCAATTGACACCTGTAAAACCGTTGAATTTTGATTTGAGTCAAGTCAAGAAGGTTCAGTGACACATTGCAAGTAGTCAAGATTATACCAAAGAACGTTCTGATACACGGGGGGTGTCAAAATAAACGGGGGTAGAAACATTGAAATCAATAAATAAGATAATTTCTTAGTATAACAATAGCAGATTAATTTCCCACCAAGAATTCACACTTTTAAACAACGCTAAACAACGCTTAAAAATGCTTACAAAATGCTTAAACGGGAGTCATATTAAGCTCTTTAAATTCTCTAAAAATTAATATTTTTAATCAAAAAACCGTTTATTATGGACACAAGAGTGCAGACAGTGGAACGAAACTCGGTAACCCCCCTGACCAAGCATAATCGAATAAAAAAAAATTACCTTCAGACTCATCAATCATGTCGACTTCTAAAGCTTCTAAAATTTGAGCCTCAGCAAAGTGTCCTATTCTGCATTTTGCCATTACAGGAATTGTAACAGCGTTCATGATTTCTTTTATCATCTGAAAAATGTTTAGAAATTACTCAAATCGGTAAATGTCAAGAACTACCAACGGTTTCGGTTATACATCTATGGCAGCCAAGTAAAGGCAAAACTAGCTGAGGAAGGAGACGATTTTATAGCCTGCACGCAGACTCAAAACTCTCCGGAGGAGGAGAGTCTTTTAGGCTACGCGTAGGCTAACGATTTTCAGGATACTGGTGTGGAAATATCCTTGAACGGAAAGCGTGTATCATGGACAGATCAGAATGGCGCAAACGTGTGACAATTTCCCATCCCTAAAAATTCAGATTTTGCAAATATAAAAAGTATGAAGTAAAATGCCTTATTAATAATTACAAACAAAATTGAAAACCCTTTTCAGTGGATGTTTTAAGGAACAGCGTTTCACATTGATTAGAGGCTTCAAAAATAACATTTCATTTATCCCATTTCTTTACCAGATACTATTTCGACAATTTAAGAAGTTTGCTTCTCAAGAAACTATGAGCAATGAGATCGTCAACCAGGAATTATAACATGTTTAACATTACCTATAATGTAGTAATGTACAAACACGTTTGACATTACCTTCGGATCAGACATTCTTGCTATTCCGCCATCTTTTCTAATGTCTGCTGGTACCCTTTCTAGTGCCATAACAGCGCAAGCCTGTGAGAAATTTGAAACTCCAATTACTCGATAATAACATAAAGCGCAACATTGTAATATTTTTAAATTTTTAATTAAAAATATGCGTTAGAGATGCTACTAAAATTTATTATTCATATTATTGTAAGCATGTCTTAATCAGAGGAAAGATTTAATTCTCTTGAATAGACGTTTTGTATACATTATGCTGACAGCAGAGACTTTAGTGTACCAAAAGGTAAACGCAATGTAAAATAATAAAATAGACGTAATTTAAACGTACTGTAAACATTTTAAAAGTAACCGTAATGTACAGAGATTAACGTGTAACGAAAAAAATTGTTTTTAATCTCAGACGTTGCAAAAGAAGTTTAGATATTACATGAATTTTGTTTTTTAATGCATTACCAACTACAAAATAAATCAAACTAAACCTATGGGCAAGAAATATAAACAAGAGATTTATAACGAGATTTATATCGTTGTTTGATTTGTTGCTGTGTCCAAATTACTTGTCGGATTTTAGTTATGAATGATTTATTCTGCTGCCCAAAGGCCAAATTAATCAATTACATATGATTAATTTAAGCTGGTGTTCGTTCCACTTGGCCTTCAACAATGAAAAAGACCGGTGATAAAAAAGTTTTTGAGAGGTGAAAATATTGATATCATTGATTTACTTTTCATCAATAACTAGAAGTACTCAAATTTAGTTTCGGATAATAACAATCAAATTTATCAACTTTACCTTTGCAAAACCACTGTTTTTAGGGGGTTTAAACTAGAAACTTTTCTTGAACTGAAAAGATGTGTAGTGGTACGGATTTTTTGTGACGCTTCAATTTCAAAGGATTTTCTATAAGTCAACACCTTCTTCGATGAATGCGTACAATCAATTGTTCTTGGTAAAGTGTAAAATATCCCCTTTGATTAGAATGGACTTATTTTTTTCAGTTTTTCAATGCTTTTAAACAGAGCATTTTCGGATAAAACTTTAATTCAGGCACTGTAGTTAATATGTCAAAAGCAAAGTTAAGCTTTGTGAAAACAGAAATATAATTAAATTAGTTACATTAGAGCTAAGTTGAACAATTACATTAGAGCTAAGTTTGATTCGGTATTTCGGTATTTGTTATAAAATTTGACCATGTTACTTACACCAGTCTCTTCCGCAATTATAGCTTGTTCAACATTAACAACATCCATAACGATACCACCCTTAGCCATTTGTGCCATGCCAGATTTCACTTTAAAAGTTCCTAATGAACAAAGATTAGATATCAATATATCAATATAAATTAGATATAAATATCTTCGTAAATCAGATGAATACGGAAGTTCATAGATTCATTAGTTAAACCTCTCAAAATAAGAAGAACCATTCGCAAGGCCCATTATGGACACAATTGTAAATTTCATATTTTAAGGGAAAAGATACACAAATGATTTCTTGTTTATTTAAAAAATGTTTGTTTGACTTCATATTTTTAATTTATTTCCTTTTATTGAGTTTAACAGAACCTTTTGGTGCTGAGAATTTAAACTAATAACACATGTAACAAACTAATAATAAATTCATTCATTGACAGTATGCAAAATTAACAGTTATATGGTGACAACAAAAGGTACTTCTATATGCACTCCAATAAAAAATGAACATGAAGAAAAAAAAAAAAGCTGGTCTTAGCTGCAAATAAAATCTAAAAATGTTCTTCTCTATAAACATAATATAAGAAGTGTAAAGAATGCAGATAAGTTTTCAAAATTGGGCCAGTATCACGTGAACATATACGGTGTAAGTCGTCACACTTTAATTTAGTCTTGTAGTAGGTGTATGCAATAGTATCTATTGTGTACACCCGTATCAAAAGATACCGGTGTACACAATAACCCAGACAGAAATACAGAATAAATTTAAATATTAAAAGTTTTGATTTTAAATTCTTCCATACTATCAATGTGTACAATAGCTAATACCAATGCACCCCCCCCCCCTACCTCTCAGCATTAACATTGAATTGTCGCCTAAATAATTACATCCATTGGCAAAATAACGAAATCAAGATATCTTTTTTAATACTAATTTAATACCAATACGAGCATGAGATCAGACTCCCAAGATACAAACAATAAAAGCTTGCCACATCATGATTATGTTCTCCCGCGTGTTTACAAAGTTTGCAAGCTTTTTCCTCGGCCTCGTGGTGCCCCTCTTTGGCTCTCATAAGATGAGTTGGCTTGCTGCTAGCTCTGAATGCCTGGTACGATTTCCGGCCGGTTTCGTCCTTCTTTAATGCATTTTGTCTGTCATGCTAGGAGACCTGGGTAGAGGTCTATGTCCTTGGGTAGAGGTCTATGTTCTTCCAACTGACATTTAGCACCATCTGCAGCATTCGTGTGTATACACCATCAATAGCTTTTTCTTGTTGTACTGTTAATTTCTATGTTTCAGACATATACAACAGCACTGAATCAACAGTTGCTACAAACAGACGCCTCTTTGATCTCGTTGTTCATCCCTGATTTCCACATGCTTTAGTGCACTCGATGTAAAAGCTTTGCTGATCTTCAAATCTTACTCAGATGCTGCTTGTTGGCTTCAACAAATTGCTGATAGAAGCATATTGGCCCCTCGTCTTTCTTCCCTTTCATTTTAAATTTTTGTGCCCAAGGGTACAATTTAGTATACAATTACGGGTATGGAGACAGTCTGGTGCGTTGTGTTGTGTGCGGACATCAAAGTTCAAAGCTTCGCTTTCTTTTTCTGAAACAGTGTGTTGGTTGCCAACATCTGGTAGTCCTGCATGATCTCCAACGAGCGCTTTCCATTGTCATTTGTTATCTTGTTATGAGTAAACAGAGCACCTATTGGTCCAAGGCCAGCACTGGAATTGCCAATGATGGTCGGGAAGTGAAGTTGTGATGTTGATCATCTTCAATCACCAGTCGAGGCTGGTTGTAAAACTGCCCTTAATCACTGGCATGCATAAAAAACAATTGACCATCAGTGTGGGATTACCCTGAAAAGTGGCCTTGAGCAGTCTTTCCCATATGTGATCCACACTAACAAGAAGTTTTATTGCCCCATGCCAATGACAATTCCAGCTCTTCCAGTAGATGGTTGTGAAAAAGTCATACCCCATGCCAATGGTAACGATTGGCGATATCCTTCCTTTCCCTCATGTGTACCCATCCATGCTCCTGTAGCTCCACTCCCTGCTTCACCGGGTTGAAAGCTAGCTTCTCGGTCTTTAATCTTGACTCCACACTCTTGTTGCTACTTGTTGGAGCAACAAGTATCTGATTAGTAACAAAAATAAAAATGTATCGTTGAATTTATCGTTTTTTTGGGTTGTTCCTGTTTGTTAGTCATTTTATCTCTACTTTGTTGCAAGCATCCGTGGATCGAATGAACAGTCTACAATAATGACCTTTTCTGAAAGCACATAAGTATCTGATAGTTGAGTATAGATAGCTTGAAGGGGTGCTTACATATAGGTATTGCTGCAAGCCTCTGGCGCTTGTCAGGCACTCCCCTCTCCCTAATAGGCTTATGGCAGCACCGTTATCAGTTCCAACTTGTGGACACACACAGGTTCCTGTAGCAGTATTTCTCCTTGGGATTTTCACTGCTGTAAGTGTAGACCCCACCATAGAAGTGTTAAAACAACACCCATTATAACCACACAAACTATGGTCTGTCACCACATAATAAATGTTCTTAGCTTCACCATTGGATTTATTTTCTCAAATCAGAGGGGCGCGAATAAAAAATTCCTAAAATCAAAGGGGCATGGTCCAAAAAGCATCCTGATGGGTGTGGAAATCAGTAATGATATCAGAAATCATCAATGATAACAACTGTCCTTCTCTTTTAAAAATTGTTGGAAGTAAGAGGTTTTTGTACATGAGAAATACATTGCACATGTTTGTAGATCCCCAAATACCTCGATCACAAAGAAATTGCTGTTTGCAAAACCTGCAAAGAAATTTTACAGGAATCCATGGCTGAAGATATCAGAACTGTTGGAAGTATCCACTGATCAATCAAAAAGATTAACACAACCAAGAGGAGAGTTAGCAAACTGGTCCGGCAACGGTTCAGTTCAACTCTGTGACGGCAACAATGTCTGTTGGAGGAATACACAGGTAACAGGTAGATGCAAATGCCCACCCAAACATCTTCCTTGCATGCCAAATAGTTTCATGTTTGAATTCTGAATCAAACTTTGTCCACGGCATGTCATGTCAGGCTTGAGAACTTAGTTTATAATTTTACTGTCAACAAAATTGGGATGATGAATTTTAAATATTAAATATTAAGGCCTTCCATTGCCATTACAAAGAGCAACATGCCCATATTCCTTATAGTTTAACATATGTATAGACCTTTAGGTCTACTACAGCACCATCTTTGTCTGCAATCAGTAGCTCTCTCGTTCATGAACATTCACAAGTTAAATAAGTGAACTTGAATACTCGTTCACTCAGACCATATTTAAAGCATGGCAGGAAAAAATTCACAGAAGCATTTATTTAGCAGCAACTGCTAACAAAAAATAATAAAAAACAAAGAGATGAGAAAAAATTTTGTTTCTTCTCGTCACTTTTTCATGTTTCACTTTTGAATAGATCAAATCAAAGAATAATATGAAATATAAAATTGTATCGTTTTGATTCCTCTCATTTCTTTCTTGTTTGCAAAACAGTGTTAACTTACAAAATAAAGATTCATAATTCAAAAAATCTTACCTGTCCTCAAGGCAACATCAGACTTTGGTTCTTTTGAAGAAGCATTGCTTATCGAAAGGTTGGCAACTTCATCTAAAATATTCAAGACCACAAAATAACGATAATGCAAATAAATTGATTCAAGTCCAAAAAGGTCCCAAATCCTAAGTTCAATACCTTAATAATTCGATTAAGGCACCCCTCTCAAATAAGCCCCCCTCTTCAAGGTGATTTTTAAATAAGCCCCCCTCTCAAAAAGCCCAACCCTATTTGGTCAAAACAGAAATTGAGAAAGCTCCCCTCTGATATTCTGTCAGATTCAGTTTAAGGAAAGACAACACATTGATTACAAACTTTCTAGAATTCTTTTTTGTACTACCATGTTGATTTTCATAAAAGATAACTTTTACGGTAATATTCATGCTTTCATTTTTAAATAATGATCTCAGGGAAGCTGACTTTTGAATAAGCCCCCCTCTTGAATAAGCCAGCCCTATTAAGTTTTGAATAAGCCCCCCTGGAGCTTAATCGAATTATTATGGTATTTCTTCAAAAAGATAATCCAAATAATCCAAAAATCTAAACTTTTAGGATTTACTGGTTTTATACTTTATATATAATTTCATTTGTTCTAAACTTTACATGTAAAACATGAAGTGTTAATAATTTTGCCATAACTGTTAAGGACTTCCTATGTTAGTGCAAGGGTTGTTATGGAAAGAGGTATCAGTAAATATTTTCAATATAAAATCATAATAATCATATCTGCGTTGTTGTTTTTACAAATCCTTTATTTGTTTTCTTTGACAACACAGATATGCTTATTATGATTTCATATTTAAAAAATCTACTGACCCCTCTCCTACAGCCCTTGGTAATGGTTAGTGGCCAGCACACAGTTCATTATATTCATTGGCAACCTGATTCTGGTTTGCTTGAAGATAATGCTTAATTCTGGATTAGTTGAAGATTTCAGAATGCATTTCCAGAAAAAATGTGTCATAAGAAATTTCATATTATATTTACATCATGGCTGACATCAGTAAAATTTAAAGCAGTCTAGAATGTTTTTTAAATTAACACTCTTTGTGAATTATGGTGTTATATAACACTTTCCATTTGATATAGAAGTTAGAATTGTGCTTAAAAAACAGTGCTACATATAATTGAAAAGGGTACAGATTGAAATCTTTGCACACTACAAAACAAAGTGAGCACATGTGAAGAGTTTTATTGTTCTATTCTTCTTCTATATTGTTGCCTTCAACAGTAAAAATATATTCAGTGTGCACAACCCATACTCATAGTTTCCAACATGTTCTTGAGGAGTAAATTTTGGGAAACAATTTACTTTTCATTCTCTCGCAACAATAATAGGCCCGTCTTATATTTTATTGTCGCTGCTTTATTTAACAATATGGAGTTTCACTTGCAGGTTGCACCTGATTTCTTCAGTTTATTCGGAACTACACCACGTAGGCAAAAACATACATGCATGTTTTCCGACCTGCCTGGGTGGTTAACGGACCAAAAAAGGACAAAACGGGGGTTTTCCTGAATAGACCCCAGGAAAAAATTATGTGATCTCTCAAATTAAAAATCTAACATTGATTGGAATAATGTGTAAACTGCTTTAGTTTTTGTTGTGAATGCGTTTCATTTTTAATTTTGTTGCAATTGACCTTCAAAGTGAATCTTGTTCAGAATCTGAATCTTGTTCTGGCTGGTCTGAATCTTGTTCGGTCGGGTGCCTACCTCTCGGGAGAAATTGGCCAATCCATTAAAATGTTTGTAAAAAGTTAAGAAACTCACTTCCAAATAATATTTGAGAAATTTTTATACAAACCTATAACGTTACCATTAACAAGAGACATCGCGAAGTTTTTCGAATGTGCCCGAAGAATATTTCCAGTTCACGACAAGCTGACGAAATCCAACAGCAACGCGCTAGGCGTTTATTCCAAGTTCCACGAGGGCTAGCACATTTTGCACACGCGGACAAGAAAACAGTAGAACGTGACATCTGCACATGCGCATTCTGTTAAAATTTATTCAATTCAACCCTCTCCTGCAGGCCCAAAGGCCTAAATAGATAAGAAACATGGAATTAAAAATAGGAGTTCTTGCTATTCAAGGTGCATTTCTGGAGCACAAGACGTGTTTGCTGAAAGTGATCAAAGGACTTAATTCAGTTCAGTCTTCAACTCAGTTGACTGTGGAAGTCATCGAGGTGAGAAAAGCAGAGCAAATTGATGGCCTGGATGCAATGATAATTCCTGGTGGTGAGAGCACAACTATGGGAAAATCACTAAAAATTGATGGATTTGGTGATGCAATAAAAACATGGATGACTACTGACAAAAAACCAGTTGTTTGGGGTACTTGTGCTGGGATGATACTTTTGGCAAATGATCTTGAAAACACTGGCCAAGCTCATGTTAGTGTTTAAAAATCACAAATATAACAAACCGCACCATCATAATTATCATGCATGGCGCATTGCATGTCCATGTGTCATAAGGCCAAGTTAAAAAAAATTTCTTAAAAATAGGCATGGGGGACATTTTTTATTTTTAGAGACATATTTGTTACACACTTGATTTATCACACTCTAAAATTAAATAAAAATAAATTTGATAAAAACATGAAGAATATCAAAAAGGAACACAAATGTAACTAAACTTTGGAGAAACCAGTTTCAAAATAAGTCAAACAACAAAGGAAACAACCAAGTAATCCTTAATTAATTTCTTGGATGGTTTGATGGCTGTCCTGTTGTTGCTTTTTTCATTGGCCTTTGTTTTTGAGAGGGATGTAAACATCCAATAAAAATATTTTGCGATTTAACAGGTGAAGAATTAGTCGATAAATTTTGGACAGAGTGAAAATTAGGCACAGATGGGGGCGAGAAACAAAAAAAAAATTTATTGGCTTAGTACCTAAGATATTTATTATTTGTGTTAAAATTTTGTATTGGAAAAAATCTAAAACAAATGGGTCACACTTGCAAATCAAAAAAGTCAGTTCATCAATAGGGATAATTATCTTCTCAAAAAAGGCTTGATTGCATAATTTTCTTTTTCTTTAACTTAATCAAAAATTGACTTGTGCTAATTTTATCCATGCAAAATTGAAAGTCAAAATTTTGTCTCTTGTCCGAATTTTCTTCAAAATAGGCACAGGCATTTTTTATTTTTTAGTAAAATTTCCCACAGTTTTTTGTAACTCAACACACAAAAAACAGATTCTGAGAGACAGATTTATTACACTCTTGATTTATCACACTTAGTACATGTCAGGTAACAAATAACAAAAACATGAAGAATATCAAAAGGAACACAATTCACAACTCAGCATTGGAGAAACTAGTTTCAAAATAACCAAACAAAGGAACAATCAATTAATCTCTTTAATGGCTTGATGGCTCTTGTTGCTTTTATCATTGGCTTATGCTTGAGAGGGATGGAAACATCCAATAGAAATATTTTCCAATTAAAATGGTAAAGGATTATTGGACTTCTAAACTTATCTACGAAGATAAAAAGTAACGAAATAAAAATAGATTTTGCAAAAAGTGAAAATTAGGTATGGACGGGGACAAGGAGGGAAAGATATTTTTGCTTGGCCTTAGTTAATTCTAGAGCCAATTTTGGACAATTGTGGTGATAGACAAAAAAGCAATCTTTTTCAGAATAATTCACAGATTGATCTATAATAGGATTGCCACGTTTGTATATGGCTGATGTTTGTGGTGGGTGTGTACAGTTCTCCATAAAACAATTTTCATCAGGGTTCCCTGTTAGTATCTTGCTTTTTTATGATTGTCTATCTGAACAGCCTCTAAATAAAACTGCGTAGTATGAAATAATAAGGTTAACAAACTTTAAAAGGAAAATTTGTTTAGTTTAGTTGCATTTTGCAAATTTAACTAATTTTGTCTGATGGTTTTTTCAGCTTGGAGGTCTTGATGTAAAAGTTTCAAGAAATTTTTTTGGGAGACAAGTCAATAGTTTTGAGGCAAACATAGAAGTTAACTCAAATGAAGTAACCAATCCAGGACCAGAAAATTTTGATGATAGATGCCATGGTGTATTTATACGAGCGCCAGCCATAATTCAATGTACTAGTGATAAAGTTAAAGTCATTGGAACTGTGGCTCATCCCCAAAATGATGCTGCTCCAGTTATCATTGCAGTCAGGCAAGAAAACATTATTGCAACTGCCTTTCATCCAGAATTGACTGATGATATTCGATGGCATAAATATTTCTTGGATTTAGTCATTAAAGGAAAGGAAACAATAATTAGTTAACAACTGTTTTTTATGTAAATTATTTATCTAAAAAAATCTATGTTTAATTTGATGAATTTGTAGAACCCTGTACAAATACATGTACCTTATTGTGCACATAACCTTTTGAGGAGTTTGTCTGCATCAAAAGAGCATCCAAAAATATTAAGAATTTGATTTTCAAAATATTGACATCTTGTGTATTGGTCAAAACAGAAAATGTGTCATACCACATGAATTAATTGGTAGAAAGACTTTGGATGAGCAGCAGTGACAATGAAATGATACAATTCTGTTGTTCTCAAGTTTCATTCTTATTTTCTGGCAACAAGATCCTGGAAAGAATTTAAACGTAGCCTGAAGCTTTCTGGGCTGTATCGCTAACTTGTTATATGGCATTTGAGAATGAGGCTTCTCGAACCGGCAATGAAAAAATTTGATTGGTTGTTGATCGATCTGTAACAGTCCGTTTACAGAGCAATAACTTTTAATAATTGTTTGAAAATATCACTAACGCAAATAGCTCTTTCGATTGATATATAATGAAGCGGATTTTCCTTACAGCATTTTCATTTATGACGTCATCACTGATTTTTTTTTTGTCTTTTCAGCATGAACTATGTGAATAAATATTTCAAAAATAGATTCTGATGATTATTTTTTTGCAAACTCATAAGTTGAGATATTTGACCTAAGGAAGGAAGATATGGACGATCAATTTGACAACCGAATCAATTAATAAGCACAGGCATACTAGACTCTGTCTTTTATGAATTAATTATTAAAGGTATTGACCTCTGCATATCAAGCACAAATAAATTTCATCCCTGTTTTGTTAACCAATAAAAAAGAAACAAGCTCTAGAAAGATCAGTGTGCTATTAAACACTATACACACCAAGCAGACAATAATATAGACTAAACTAGATAAACACTATGAGCAATGCAATGGGCAAACTAAAAATCAGAACTTTAAGGCAAAAAGTCTCTGTCCGATGAGTCAATTTTCTCTTCTTTGGATGACATAAAATCGCTTTCCCATTAAGAATTACATGAAACAATTTCTGGATGCATGTCATCCCGTAAATTCCTCGTGTTCCACTGTCAGCCTCTCTTGTTTCTGCTGAAGGACGTTTATTCACTTTCTTCTTCTTCCGCAATATGGCTCTACTTCATCTTTTTCCGATTCCTTGTCTGCTTCAAAGCATTCTGCTTGTCTTTCTTTTTTTTTTCGTGGAATTCTTGTTACGAATGAGCAATTTAGGGAGTTGCTTCCCAGTAAACCATATGGGCGTAACAGTGGATTTGAGATTGTCGGTTATCCGTCTAAAGTTATCAATATCTACCGGGTGTCCAAAAAAGGCTACGGATTTGATTGAGTACAATGATGAAAATATTACCTAAAATGCTACGATATGTATTCGATGTTACTCATTGATTGCTAACTTCATCAAAAATACCTTGTTTGAAATATTTGGTGCCTTGTAACTTAAGATATTTATTTCCAAACTTGAAATTGTGCATCACCTTCAAACCAGAGCTTTTGCCGAATAGCCTACCAAAAGTCTGTCTTTTGGAAGAATCGCCCTGATCCTGATTTCAAACCAGCAAGGTATCCATAGCCTACAAGCTGTTTAACAATGGGCATCAAGATTTTTGCCATATTCAATAGAAAAATGGAAAAACAAAAATTTAATATATAGTTAAAATCGTAACTTAACGTTAACTCCTTAGGTATAATTTATGATAAACTGCAACAATGAAATACACAATACAGTATAAGAAAAGGCGATTATAACAAACTTGTAAAAATACTATTTTCTAAAATGACAAACAGCAAACGCCTCCCAATCAATTGCTTTCTTTTGGGCTATTCTGGAAAAGCTCTGGTTTCAGGGTGATGCAAAGTTTCAACTTCAAAAATTAATATCTCAAGTTACAAGGCACCAAAATTGTCAAACGAGGTATTTATGATTAGGTTAACAATCAATGAGTAACAGCAAAAAAAATTCGTAGCGTTTTAGGTAATATTTGCATTGTTAGACCCAATCATATCCATAGCCTTTTTTGGGACACCAAGTACTTTATTATCTGATAGTTTAAGCAGTTTAACCAAATGTAGCATTGTAAATGTACCCGCTTTATTTCCTGGCATACCGAATCTGGGTCTGGCAATATCCTGGCATACCGAATCTTGCATGAATATGAATGGTTTTCACCCATTTGTTGGTTGTATCAATATTGGTACTGCATCCTGATCTAAATGGGCCGGCTGTCCCTATCGTTTTGCGATTGAAATATTCAGTGACTAAATCACCATGAACTGTGGCAAAGATTTCACTGGAGTAATTTTCTCCAAATCCACCAACTCTGAGATCCTGGCAGGCTTTGTTGTTGCTTGATTTTAAATCCGTCAAAAGGACATGCTGAAATGTCATGTGGTGGGAATAATTTTGTTGATTAAACGCAAAAACTTGTTTTAAAATTATCCGTTCCCCCTGAAGATGTAGCTCAAAATCATTTTCACGAAATGCGGAGACCAATGCGAGAAGAGATAAAATATGACGTAGATATGCAACAGTCATGCTTTGCTGGAGACTTTTCCTGCCCGAAATCTGTTTGAAAATTTCTTCAAATGCACTCAATTGCTTCAATCGATTGGTTGTTTAAAGCATTGCTTTAATTCTGCACAGAATGATATATACTTTTTCAGGGTTTTTCGAAATTATTTTTTCAACACCTTTCCACGCAAGGGGTACAGTAACCTTGAATATCCCAAAAATGTCAAAATAAGGCTATTTTTGACCCAAAAATATCACACACTTCTACGACATACAGGTTTTAGTTATATTTTATAGTGTCTGAGTTTGCCGAAGTCAACACAAAAAGTATTAAAATTCAATTGATAATCTGTTACCCTGGGTACCAGAATCTGTGAAACTGTTTTCAAAATATTTTAAGCAAATATCCAAACTTTATACACGGGCTTCTGGAGCCTCCTTGTTGGGTTTTTCTGAACTTTGCTTTTTTCATAGGCCTATGGCCTAGGGGCTGAAAACTTTTGACTTTTCCTAAAATTTACCTGTTCACAAAATTTCAGAATTTTTTCTCCAAAATTTCTCTGTTACGTGATAAAATAATGACATATTCGGAAGCCAGTCGCAAATAAATTTAGTTTCACGGCTCTAAATGAGTGTATATTTATTAGACAAACTTATATTGGCATGGTTAAATTTAACGTTTGATTTTCTATCTTTTGATATACAACACATACGTTTTTCTAACGTCAGCAAAAAATGTATTATATGGCGCCATACCTTTTGATGACGTCACATTTCCTACAATGAATGATAAAAATTGTTGTAATTGTTATAATTGTTTTACTAAAACGTAACTGATATTCATAATATAGAGTCAAAATTGACAAAATGAATATAAGGCACCAAACAAGTGAATAAAATCAATATATAGAAATGTACACCATTTTTCGCCACCTTTCCTATTATTATATATCTATAATAATACAAATTAAGGTCTCAACATAAAGAAATTATACCCAATTTCAATAAAATGCTCATACACAGGTACTTAGTTATAATTCATCGCGTTTTACTGATTATAAAATAAATTTGGACTTGAGATCTGGACTAAACCAAAATAGGGCACTTTTTGGAGAAATAAATTTCCTTTTTGTGATCATGCGGTTGCTAATCAGTCCCTATTGTCTACTCTAATTATTATTTCATAATTAAAATCATTTAATCAGAGTAATCAAAGATAGGGCTTACAGTGCTGCAAGTTTCAACTTTTTATCTTGTACCGATTTGACGCTAGATAGGGTGCTCCAAAAGCCCCTCCCCAGTGATATTCTGTACCTGTCTCGACCCCGTGTAAAATAGGGTTAACGACCAGCTGACGACATCCAGCTAGCCTACGCGTAGCCTCAAACTGTTTCCTCTGTCAATTTTCTACTCTTTTGCCAAGGTACAGTTTGAGTCTGCACGCAGCGCAACGCAACGTATCGGCCACTGGTAGTGGGAAATGATAATTGTTTACATTTATCCAAGAAAATAATTTTCCTTATTTAAATATTTATCATTCTTTAAAATGCAACTTGCTTGATTCTTTTTATTTTGATTCATTGATGAAAAAATAAAGTATTGCCTGGATCTTTTGATGTTTCGGTCATGTTTTCTTAAAATTAAGTTTTATAAAATCATACCAGGCACTTTTAATCAACCAATTTTTAAATTCTCTCTGTTTGTTTGAAATGAAAATAATTGAATAGACAACTTTACTAATTTATTTTATTTGTTTATTTATTTTATTAATTTATATATTTGCATAATATTCAGGCCAATTTTATCTTGAATATATAAATTTTTATTTATGATAAAACTTAAGAAAATAAATATTTAATTAATTTTAGTAATTTTAAGTTTAAGGAAAATGAAAAATTGTCCTGAGGTGTACTCCAAAACCCCGGTTACTTGCGGCACAGTCCATTTGAAAAAAACTATTTATCTGAATAAGTATTCAAGAAAAATTGTGTTGTTTTTTGTGTTGTGTTGTTCTTGTGTTTATCTGAATAAATATTCCAGCAAAAATCATATAATCACAGGAACAAGAGGGAGGAGAAAATTCTCTTCTCTTTTCTCTGTGATTCTATTATTCTAGACTATTTATTCAGATTCAAATTTTAAAAACATCCCAAATGTCAATCAAAAACTAATATTTTTAATGACAAATGAAGATGAACAGTTTCTTTCAATATTCTCCAAATATCTACATCTTTTCAATCATAATAATAACACACACCTTTTCAATCATAATTATATAACTTTGTATTAACATATTATATGATCTATTTTCGTTTTCATATTTGTAGTTTTTATGTTTTGCATGTTGTGAAAACCTGTAAAATGTAACTTAGTTTAGTTGTTGACCATGTATCGTAAGATATTGTCTTATCAATAAAAAAGATATAGTGGGTTTTCTAAATTTGATCTTTTAAGTCTAATCCTTGAAAAACGTTTATATGTTGAAAACATTTGTGGGCTGCTCGTGCAAGTCGTCTGTCATTATCAATTTTGTTTTCATGATGTCATTCTCTTGTTTTGTATGCAAGAAAATGGGCGAGTACAGCAATTTATAATTTGCTTTTTAGTAGGCCTATATATATATATATCAAAACTATATTGCTGCACTTGTCTATCTTCCTACAGTTGTTCTGACACAAAACGATGGGCATGCTAAGAATCGTGCAAAACAATAAAATGACGTCATAAAAACAAAAATTGTGTATACCCGTAATAATTCGATTAAGCCCCGTGAGGGGGGGGGGGCTTACTCAAAAGTCAGCTTCCCTGAGATATCTAAAAAAAAGCATGAGTACTATCTAAAAAGTTCTTCTTACATGAAACTCAACATAGTTATGGTCGTACGAAAAAGAATTCCGGACAGTTTGTAATCAATATGTTGTCTTTTTTACTGAATCTTACAGAATATCAGAGGGGGGATTATTCGAATTCTGTTTTGAAAAAATAAAGAGGGGCTTATTAAAAAAATCACCTTCGAGAGGGGGACTTATTCAAGAGAGAAGCCTAATCGAATTATTACGGTAACATACAGCCTGCACGGACATACAACCACACATTTTTTCAGCATATAAGCGCTTTTCAGGACGTATACTTTAAAAACATCTAACTTAGAATCCAACAGCTTTGCTTTTAGTATTTCCAACCCGTCTCATGGCAAATTTATACATTATGCATAGGCTATCTTTAAAACACGGAGTATGGAATGATGGAATGGAATGATGGAATGGAATGATTCCGTGTTTTCTCAAATCATTCCGTGTTTTCTTGAGGAATCTCCATTTCTTTTGTATTGGTATTTTGCAATGGTATATACACATTCACAATGTGTATATTTTGGAACAAGATTTGTCGCTTTTTGTGGTCTCTTGCATTCTGCGCATGCTTTGATTTGATTTGGTAATGACACCCTGACTAAAAATTTTGAAATATATTTACATTGTAGCTAGGTGTTGTAGCTTGATTGTTTTTGACAATTTTTTGGATTTACTGCAGGTTTAGGGCCACAATACAGCTTTTAGACAAAAGCTTTTTATGAAAGCTCCCCGGTATCCAATATTTTTGGATCTTTCCTGCCAAAAACCCCTGGTTGAAAAATTTTGAAATATATCTAGATTGTAGCTAGGGAGTACGGTTTGTTTCTTTTGATAAATTTCAGAATTTAAATGAGATTTAATGGTGCAATCATAGCTTTTAGACAGGAATTTTACAAAACTGCCGGTAACCAGTACTTAGGTATTTTCCCTGCAAAAACCCACTCACCGAAAAATATAATTGCTGCGTTGGAGGTGTGTTAGTTTTTTGTTCTTTTCGAAAATGGAAATGCTATAAATGGCAAAAAGTCAACATTTGTCACATCATCAATTTTCCCAGTTTTCGGTCAAAATTTTCAAGAACCTCTTTCATTTCATTTTATTTTTCATAGTTTTTGGGAGGTCTACCTCAACTACGACTACAGATTTTCAAGAGTCTTCTTTGGGGGCGTGGCCTTTGGGAGTGTGGGCAACTACCCCAACCGCATTTTAGTTGGCTATTTTGCTAGTTATTTTACTGTTTTTACATCCCCACTCAGTAGATTTCTCCCCAAAGGAATCTCCCCCCCCTGTCCAATCTTCCAAGCCACACTGTGCCCCTGGTTCTCTTCATAACACTAAAAAAAACAGACAATTTTTTACTACTTTTACATTCAGTAGGTTATTGAAAGCTGTAACCTGCCACAAAAACGTTCATTTCTTGTTAATCTATTGGAAGGTAAAGCTGTTCCCTGATATGAAAAAATAACTTTCTTCAGCATTCAAAAGTGACATCAACGAAGCAGCCAAGAATGAAGATGTTTTTAATGAGCTCATGGATTTTGATGGTATGTAAATTTTTGTTTGTCTGAAAAAGGATAATTTTAAAAGCTAATCTTATTGTATTAAACAGTGTTTTTGTGGATGCATTAGTCTTTGATGTGTGTTAGGTAAAGCAAATGATGCACTGTCATTTTTTATCCCACTATTGTTTACATTATTTGCTTTTTTAGATACCATTGGCGAAGAAAGATCCATCACGACAGAATTTTGCTATCTCTAAACGAAATCGAGGAACAATTTCTAAAGCATGATGGACCAACAGAGTGGACAAAAAGGAAGCAGAATTTGAAAGAAAATTAGGCAAATTCTAGGAATATATTGTTCAGCTGCCTCCTTCTTAAAGAGTGCATTCCAGATGATGATGTTGAATGCAGTAATTGCAACAGGAACGTGGCAGTATTGCGCTGTTCTGCTTGCAGACAGCTGCTTTGTTTTGAATGTGATAATGAAATTCACAATAAGAATCAATTTCATGACCGAGAAATGTGGCTGAATGGTTTTTACCAGGGAATATCCAACAAGCACACTGTTAATGATGGTGCCCTAGTTCCTATTGGTATGATTTACAATACCTCCGTCCCTTGCCCTTTTTATCCTCTTATATTATTCATAACACTTTTTATTGACATTGGTCTAATGTCCAGCATTTTGATAAAGTTTGATAAAATACATTTTGTAAATTTGATTGAAGAGCCCTTGCACATGCTGAAAAATTGTTGTCTTGAGTCATTATTAATTAGTCTTCATTATTCTTTATTAGACAATGCTGATTTTGAATGACACAGTTGTTGAAAATATTTTTTAACTTGTTTTCAGTTAACATGCAAATTTAGCATTTATATAATATATAATATATGAATATATATAGTAGCAAGTCCAATGAAGGTAACAGCCAAAACTCCTCAATTTCATGTCAGACATTTAAAGTGTTATTTTATTTTTCTTCTTTAGAGAGACGACTACCAGTTTGTTGGCCTTCGCATTGTCCATCTTGCAAAGATGAAATAAGCATTACTCGTGCCTGATATATTGATTCTAAAATCACTATTATTACGACAAATGGTTTGAGGAAATGTAGGAAAATATTCCTTTTTGATGTGACATAGCAATCTCTGAACATTTCATAGATTGAAAGTTCTTTAGGCGTTAAGTGGATTTTGATATTGATATAATAATATATAACTCTATATCGTAAACTGCTATATATATCTATATATAACTCTATATCGTAAACTGCTCGTACTATTACTCTACATTGTAAATTGTTTGTGTTTTCAAAACTAACCAGCGATTATTATTTTTATATTATACGATATTTTATTAAATTGTAGGTCGTTTTGAATTTAATGACGTTTCGTTTCCGTGTACGAGTTGTTTTTGTCAGTTTGCCGGATGCACACAGATGAGCATGATCATGGCTGTTTTGGCCTGCTAGTCCTCAGAAATCGGCTACATTCTATTCTGTAGAACTATTGCAGTTGTGGAGGAGCTTAGCAACAACTCACCAGGCACATCTTTGTCCTCTTTCATGAAAAACGTTTTTCTCCAATTTACATGATTTTCCAATTTATTCATTTCTTTATCTCAGCCAAATTCAATAAATCGTACGCCGTTTGGTTATTCATTCCGTGAGTGTTTATTAGCAAAGGATTGTTTAAAGTTTCAAGAGGGAGAAGACCGTTTTATGTGTCCTGTATGTGACAAGAACTGCCACTCCATACATATTGATGGTCATCGGAAAACATACAGATTCAAAAAAGTACCTCGGTGAGATATTACGCTATTTTATAAATTAAAGTTTCCGTTACCAGATGTTTTCTGTTGAGAACTGTATATTTTTGACTGACGTATAGAAAAAGTTTTGTATCAGCATATATTAATTTTTATGTTTACATGTAATTTGGGGTATCTTTAACAATCCAAACATTATTGTGTTTCTGTTGGGGCCACCCATTATATCTTATTTTTTTTAGATTATATTGCTTGCAGCAGTTGGTGCATATTTAAACTACATTTTATTGTTTTGTTATGTGATATAGATATTGCAAAAATACTAATTTCCTCTTGAAGGGGTAACGAAGATTGGTGCTAAATTTATAGCAAACGTCGAAGAAGTACGAGCCCACCTGAAAGTTGTATACGATAAGATGGGTAGCCAGGTTTGTTATTTTTTAGTTGAACGCTAATTCTTCCACTGTATTCCTTGCTGAAAAAATAATTTACGTATTTCCTTAAGTAACTAGCGTTTACCTAGTTACTTAATTACCGAATTGTTTAAGGTATTTTGATAAACTACAGATCTTGTTTTATTTTGTTTTGTTTTTTTATGGAGTTTTCAAAATGGTTTTTCAGGACTATAAGGACGATAAAATGTGCGGTGCGTCCTACTGGCAAGCCGCACGATCAAGATCTAAGGCTAACTGTGGAACATTAGACGAGATTGGACTTGTTGTTGCTGGCTGATGTCATGTGTTAGCCTTGAAGGCCGTGAATATGTTTGCTGGTGAGCAGTATGGTTATGCTCTGTTTCTCCACAAGCTATTGGCAGACTCCTTAAGGATGAGATTTACATGGCAAAATATTATGTGCAAATATTGGCCTTGGTTAGAACATGTGGTAAAAAAGTTACCCTGTCTGTCCAACCTTCTGAACTCATCAAAAGCATTGTCAGTTATGCGCGCGAAGGCACATTCACTTGACTGTCAGGCTTGCATTTGGAATGTTTCATGGTGTTTTTTGACTTGCTAAAGTACGAGAAGTAGCTCTAGAGATGAACAAGACAATTATCTTAAAAGTTACATAAGACTTTCGTAAATAGCCAAAATTGCTCACACTTTATTTTAATGAAAACCTAAGCAGTACCTATTTGTAATTTGACAAGTTTACCATCCACCACTGTTAAATTTTATATGTGTTGCTAAAGTGATTCAAGTTGTATAATGAGTTCTGCTGATGCTGCATAATGACTATTAAAGGTAAGTAGGTTCGGCAGGTAATTATGATGGGTCTATTTAAATATGCAGCTGAGTACTAACTTCAATCAGATATTTTTTAAAGCTTGTGCATAGTATGCGTGATATTTTGCGAACATGAATTGTGATATTATTTGCAAATATTTACGTTTTAGTTGGTATGGGGAGGATCTTACCAGAACAATGCGGCGTACTTTTCTAAATGTGGGATGACAACAAAGAACATGAATGCTTCAGGTACTATGCATTGCAATTCTGTCGTGATGTTGATCGCACAATTTACTTATGTATTGTCTTTTAATGTATGTAATTTTTGTAAATCTTTTTGAACTTGAACCATTTTATCAACGGGGATATTGTAATGCTTGTTGTTTTTTGTTACTTGTACCATATTTTGTATTATCAGTATTCCAACTTTTTATTGGCTGCAGCTTCTTATCATTACTTTACTAACCGATCTATTTAGCATATACGTATACTACTGATATTTGTTTGTCTAGTATTGTGATTATCAGAGCTCGTATTTAAATTCTGCATTCAAGCGCGCAGTGATACAGTCACAGAGCATACAGCTTTTTGGAATGAGAAGAAAATTGAAAACATGGCGATATCATTGGAAAAACAGTACAAAAAAAGGTGATGCTACGTATCTACCAACCAACCGTACATGCTATGCAAATGTAGCCAAAGAGTGTTTTCTCGGCGTTTTTTCATCCCCGCTAATTTGAAAAACAATGAAAAGTTTTTGCGTCAAAATAGATAGAAGTTTCAAACAATTGTTTTTAAAATGAGGCTGTTTTTAGGTATGGGCACTAGATTTGCTCTAATGATTTGAAAGTGTTTTCGGGAAATCTTTGCTGTAAAACCATAGATACTAATAGGTTTTATTTAGATACTAGGCTATTAAATTCATCAATGTTTTACCTCTATTCTCCAGACGAAAGAGAAGACGAGCAA
>JAYJMH010004975.1:0-26712 GCA_036873815.1 Phacellophora camtschatica | reverse complement strand
TAAAAAGACAGTTGACTCTGTTCATTCTGTACACGATGACCACAACTATTTTGTACACGATGACAACGAGTATTGCCACCATTACCAGATTCCTGCTGCACACTAATGCAACGTATTAGGAGATTCCCCCATGGTCCGGTTGATTCGTGGGTGGTCTATGGTCCTATAGTCCTATAGTCCTATGGTCTTGTTAATGGACTATGCCCTTTGGGACATCACTTCATTAAAATTTCACACCATAGTCACAAGAAAAAGATTTTCTTATGACTATGTTCACACAATTTGTTGCGACATAGCTTACATACCCAATAATGTTTTCTTAAATTTTAGTTGCAAAGGAACTGGAAGTGCAAGACTCTGGAACATATGAAGGTATTGTCTCAGATGAATTTCTTTGAAATCAGATGAATTTATTCATGCGTCGAAAAGCGTCAAAGAACTTCCTAAATGTAGCCAGGAATAGTTTAGGCACTCATTTGTTGAATATTTTTGTGAGAAATCATTTAAACGATGATGACCTCAGAAATTTAATTCAAAATGTACATGTTGATCAGGATTTAATTTCATATCATTATCAAACACTTTTTCACAGCTATCAAAAAAGACGTTACTGCCACCTGGGTTTTATTATGGAGAATTGATACGCCTGTAATGTCGTTAATTTTTTTTATTTAGATTGTGAAGCTGGCTGGATCTACTCAAAATCGAGATTTGGCCTGCAACACTCTGGTTCGTGTTACAAATTGTTTTTGAAAAAAGAAACGCTGGTTACAGCAACTAAATTGTGTGAAAAAGTTAGAGCTGATGTTGCTGTGCCAGAAAGTGCCCACGAAAGCGACTTCATTGGTAGAATGCCAGGGAAGGTGAATTATGGCAATCACCACCATCTCTGGGTTGGGGGCATCAATAGAAAGAAATGTAAAGCCGTCACAACAAAGTATCGCGGGGCAACCGTGCCTTATCCATGCACAAACACTCTTGGTTTTGTTTGTAAAAAAGGTTTGTTCTTACCTTTGTAAGGCTTTAAATGCCGCGTTTACAGGGGGCCGGTTCCATTTGGAACAGTACCCAAATGAGTACGATTAGGCCTCCCTTTTACGCGGGACCGGTTGGAACCACTTCAAACGGAACTCCTAGCCATATCCAAATGGGTCCACCTAGAAAATACTTCCATATGGAAAAGGTTTCCGTAAATGTTTCCATGTAAACAGTTGTAGCAGTTCCAAACGGGTACGAATAGGGTAGGAGGCTTATTAAAAAGATATTTTGAGGCTGTTCCATAATTGAACCTCGATTTAGCAGTGAATTAGTGTTTTTAATAATATTGCTTTGGCATTTTGCTGTTACTGTATCTTCACATTACGAATATCTTCTTTAAATCACTGTCTGTGTTTGCGTTTCTTATGAAAGTTCAATCAACATATCAGACAATGTTGCAGCGTTTCGGCATCCATAAAAAAGACAGTGACGTTTGCTCAAAGAATTGAAGATAGAATTGGCACGCTTTATTTCAAAACGGTTCCAAATGGATCTGGTCTGGTGTAAATGCACACAAAACGAACTATCTCGGGAACTGTTCATAGCCGTTCCAAATGAAACCATTCAAAATTTTACCGTATAAACGCAGCCTGAACAACGCTGCTATGGACAGAAAAATTTGTTGGTAAAAGGAGATATTTTAAACTCTTTTAGGCAAGTGTGCTGGAAAATAAAATAAAATAAAATAAAATACATATTTTACACCTTCCTTTGACACAGGAGATAACCGCGTAAACAACAAAACTTGTGTGCTAGCGAGACACTCATAGCACCAAAACTAAATGCTTAATTGTATTACATCGAGCTTGCGAGAAAGAAGATGGACATTTGCAGGCGAAGACCTGTGATGTAATCCAACACTGAGACGGTAAAATTTACAATTTGCCGACTTCAAATAGTAACATCATACTATTAACATCACTGGTCAAATGGTCTGGTTTTCCCATTTGCCGACCTCAGAAGGATGACAATATGGGTTAATACTGTGACTGAGTAGCACGGCCTCACAACAATCACAATTATAACAGTCAGATAAAATTGCGGGCAGAGACTTGACAGAATAAAACCAGGCTTACTTGACCTTAAATTTTATGTGTGTATTTTAGCCGTTAGAAGCTAATTATGGTTTAGGCTCGAGCATTGGGTTTTCTTTCAAAAATATTTATTATGTCGTGTTGTTGACACACTATTGAGGATTTGTTTAAACAATCGTACGTTTTGCTTGACTTCTAGTTGCTCTTATTTGCACACAGATAGTTTTCCCGCAATTATAGCATCTCAGAAAGCTTTGCGTGTCTAACGGACCAATCAATTTCATTGAAATTTCATTCACAGGGTAAAAAGGCATTGTACTTCTGGAAGTTGAAATTGTTAATTTTTGATCTTAATTGAACACATCTAATATTTTAGCCCCAATCACCAAGACAATCGTGATGAACAGAAAAGTCGATTTCGAGATGAAGAGTTGGCAGAAAGGTAAGCTTGTGAACAGGACTTGCTACAAATTTAATGATTTTGTAAATTTGTAATTTTATAAAATTTTCAGTTGAAGAAAGAATACTCTAATGTGTAAATTGGGATTTGTCACAAATGTGAGCATGAGATATTTGCTGTCTTACTGTTGATGACACAGTGCAGTTCAGAACATATCCATGGAAAAGGCACATCTCTATGGTGTACCGTACTAGCAAATATAGTGCAGATTGACACCATTTGATGTACAAACCGTTTGACATAAACACACCGATTGACATAAGCAAACAAATGCACGATATGTTTGGGTATTAGGTGAATTTTCAGTGAGACGAACACGCAAAATCAGGCTGTTGCGACAAGCTCAAAGATCATTTTGGTCTCCGGTAACTACTTCAGCCCATGCGAGCCAGCATAACACAAGGTCATCTCTCTGTGGGTTGAGATGCGTCAGAAATCATAGTTGCACGTTTTTGCTTGTCATAACAACTCCCGTGTAATAATATCATGAAAAATAGATTTATCTGATAAAAAATTTAACCGGCAAATTTAACTGGCAAAAAACCAATAGTTCCCAGTGTGCATTGGAGACAAAATGTTTTTGAGCCTATTGTATCCCTTCTTGTGGATTTTTTCAAGAAACTTTTTCTGCTTTCGGTTTTTAGATAAACAATGAGCAGGTATACATCATTCTGTGCAGAATTAAATGGTGGAATCAAGAAAAATGCAATCGTTTGGTTATTAAATAGCATAAATGATACAGTTGAGATTCGATGAAAAATTGACCACCCTTGTGAAAACAGCTTGGCGTACCTCATTGCTTGCCTTGCGACCAAAACAATGTGTCCCAGGATAACTGAAGGTCATGGACAACAAAATGGTGTCAGAGCATTTTGACCTGTTGGGTAATTTAGTAATCTCGGAATAAGCAACATTCAAATCAATGTTAGTAGTTTCCAAGGTCTTTTCATATTTCAAAACCTTGTAAAAGATGTGTAGAGTTCTTGCTTGTTTTGATTTTATTCTGAATTTCGAGCTGGATATCTGTCAAATGTTTTTTTGTTTCGTATCCCTTTCCTCTCAATTAAAAGCTGACAGAATAGTGGCCGATTGTTAAAACACCACAAATTTGAATTTACAACATCACAAACTGAGTTTACAGCTCTACAAAATAGTATCAAAGCCGCGTTAGAATAATCCCTTGGTCCGTTAGGTACGCATACTAACTGGTGTTTCTAAATCTTGTTGTGAGAAATAAGGCTTTCAAAATATGAAAGTTAAATTCTTTTTCAATTTCTTTATAACGACTTGTACACGTCACAGGCATTATAATGATTTGCTACGCGTCGTCATAAACTAACTAATTTAAAAGCAACGTAAAATAAATCAACAAAATTTTGATATAATTTACCAGTAATAATAAGAATAAACTCACAAACATTAAACAAGTAAAATAGAACAGAATTAACAAATAAATCAAAGTCAGCGGGTTGTTGCATTTTGCGTGATTAGAAGCGTAATTTCTATTGTGGATTTTAAGCTGCGTCACGGATAGGTGGCAATTTGTCCAAATTGATGACAAATTGTCCAATATGAATGCGGTAAAATTTAATGTTCCCCAAGAGTCAACTCTTGGCCCGGTACTTTTACGTAGCAGTCCGACCTGTCAACGATGGAATATCAATATGCAGATGACACATCTCTGTACACTCATGCCAAGCCTAAGAACCTTGAGTTTCTACGAAATACAACAAGTGACACGCTATCACAATTGAGCGATTGGTCTGATAGAAACAGCCTTGCATTGAATAGCGTAAAGACGAAACTTATGATAATTTCTACAAGAGAGATGTCTGCCAAGCACAGCCTTGAGGATTTCAAACCTGAAATCTACGTCAATGGAAAGAAATTAGAAGGAACTGATACATGCAAGCTTTTAGGCGTACATTTGAATAATCCTCTAACTTGGGATAATCATATAAAGATCACTACTGGCTCTTGCCACGGTAAGTTAAAGAAAATGGTTCCCTTTCAATCTACGGAAGCAGCTAGCAGAGTCGCTCATTCTCTCAAAGATTGACTATGGAGACCAAGTCTATACTCCTCTTACTGTTGCACAGCAGAAATGCTTGCAGAAAATACAATTCGCTGCTGCATCTTTTGTAACCGGTAAGTATGTAAGGGATTCACAAAAGATTTTAAAATTGGGATGGTTACCTATAAAAGAACAAAAGGAACTAAACCTCCTAAAATCAACATTCAAAGCGACTAATTACGAGTCCTGGCCAACATTCTTGACACTAGAAGAGAAAAAGTTTACCAGAGAGCTTCGATCAAGCAGTGCAAGATCACTTGTGATCCCAAGGGAAACCGGAACTTTCCAGGATCGTGCAGCAAAACTGTTCAATTTATTGCCAGAAAATATAAGGAACTGTTGCTTGCATCTACAGTAAATTTCTAACACTATGAAAATACTTTTTAAAGAGTAAAATTGTTACGTAGGTTTTTAATAAGATACAATGTATTGAGTTAGCCTAACATCAATTTAAAGTTCTGCCCGTATTTACCTCCTGAAAATGTGACATTTTATGTTGGTTTTCAATGGGCCGATAACCCTTCCCGGGATGACAGGTTAAGCCTTTTTGGGCGGGGGCTAATTCGAAGTCGGAATCTTTCATATAGGATAATTACATAAATGTGAATAATGTGGGATAACTACACATTAAAAAGAACAACATACATGTATATAAACAGAATTCACCGAAAAAAATGTGAAATAGTTCTGTCTGTTTTCTAGGTCTCCCAGTCTCAACATGGGTTTTAAAACACGATTAATGTTTCTCGAAAAACGTACTGATTGAATTGTAGTAACTGTGTTTCTTTACTGTGTCTTTCTGATATTTTGTTTCATGTGAGCACAGTTGCGCCTTCAATCCGTAGGCGCACGAAAAGCATCGCAGCGAAGGCGCAACAGAAAAGACACCGTAAAGAAACATAGTCACTACAATGACTATGCTACAATTCAATCAGTATGTTTTCCGAGAAACATTAATCGTGTTTTAAAACCCACGGTCTCACTCAATCCATACGTTATGGTTATGGTCACTGCTGCAACAGAATTTAGTCATAACTTGTCATACAGTAGGAGCCCGCCAGTATAGTAAACGGTTTTTGGAAATCAGCCTGTCTGGTTTCTTAATATTTTGGCAAGTTTGACAGAGTTGGGCTGATGTATGCTACCAAATGACTATGCTGCCAATAATGTGATAGGAAAGTCACAGCAATACTCTTCTATCATCTGAAATTATTTCCATCATTGAAATTAACTCGTGATACGTGAAAACGTCAGCTAAATGCAGTCCATATAATGTGAATGGACAAAATTTTTTCCCATGAAACAAAGCTATATTTTTTAAACGAGAAACGTGAAATTGAACATTTTATTACACTTTAAGAGTTACACTTTATTAGCCAACTTTTTGTTGTAATTTTAATATCGGCAAACATGGGTACATTAACAAAAAATCGGGATGAATTATTTAAGTATTCTTTGTTTACTTTAGGCAATGATTTTGCTTGAAATGTTTGTGATGTCAGTGGTTCCCAATCTTCTGCGATGTTCTATTTATGTGAAGACAAAACATAACATAATGGCGTACAAATGACGAAGAAACAACGCATGCATATTGAGCTGTGATTTCTCCCGCCAAATCTCATCTACCACCAATTTAGAAGGTATGGCATGAAATAATTTAAGTAGCTATTCAATGATTTAAATTTACAACAGATGGGAAATTGTAATTGCATTCACCGTGAGCCTTCGTATGCCAGATACCACGCCAACACAAAGGATATTGAACCAGACTTGGAGAATGTTATTGGATCAATACTTGAAATCGATCCAAGCCTTGCAGACAGGGAGGAAGGAGTTGCAAAAATAAACTCATGGATAGAAGAAAGTGCCCCGGATATATCAATGTCACAAGAAAACTTTGAAATCAGTCGTTGGAAATGCATAAAATACTGGGAGGCCCAACATGTTACCGATGTTTACGGGGCTGAATATAGTATGCAAGGAACCAAGCTGACAGGCTCGTGTGTGAGATTTTATTTCGAAAAGCGTCAAAATGGGGAGATTCCTCGACTAGTTATCGAACATTGTGGAAGATCTGAGATTCATTTTAAAGATAAAGTAAGACAAAGTTGGCCACTTAATTGCTCATGCCATCTACGGTTTCCGAATGGAATCTTCAAGCTAATACGGAACCGATTTAGCAGGACTGGAACCACAAGCAGCGACGGTGATAACATAAGCGCTGGGAGTGATAGTATGTCAGATGGTTTGAGCGCACGAATGATGTAAACATCATCATTTTGTACATGATTTAAACCACTAAAAATTTTGGACACAATAAATTTGACAATAGACATCTTGAATTTGTACACAATCCATGGACTCCAGTTGTTTAAAGTAGCCACTTTAAAATCATAAGATTTTTGAGAACAAAACAACCAGTACTGGGTTTCTTGGAAAATTACCCACCCACAGCCTCTTTTTATCCGTGCAGCCTCTAAAGGATTTTGCTATAGGCTTTAAGCCTATGCAAAAATTGTATAAGTATAAGTATAAAAGGATTTTCAAAGATTGCGGATATTTCTAGAAAACAAAAGGATCTTGGATCCATTTGAAAAACTTTATAAACGAGAAAACAATGGTAATCAGTGAGAAAACAATAGGTAGTAAACAATGAGAAAACAGTGTGGACTATTCTAGCATTTAGCTGCCTCTTAGATGTACAGGAAACTCAGAATGAGTCATACCAAATTTTGCTTGAAAATTTGTGAAAAGCGGGTGTGACTGTAGTAAACAGAGGTTATCCATTAATAGAATACCCCACAAATTGTTTTTTCATTGTTTTCTACCTATATTATTTTCTTATTACTTACCATTGTTTTCTTGTTCTTCAACTTTTTTTTACCAGATGTGTGGGGAATTCTGGAATCATTCCATGAGAAACCAAGAAAACATGCACAGACTGCAGAACAGGGGATAACTTCTTATAATGTCATACACCTAAATGCCCCTCCCTCACACTAACAAAATTGTTCTACTGCCCCTGGAAAAAGCAGAATTATACGGCTTCTATATTCTTTACCTTGATAATATTGATTTGTTTTTTTTTGTTGTTCCAAAAAATCTAGGCAATCAAAACAACCAAATGAATGAAATAAATATCATCAATGAAATAACATATCATTGAAGTATTACACCTCCCCTTTCTTAGATGTTGCATCTTGATGTCAATCAGCATTTATATGTTACATCTTGATGTCAATCAATTGATGGTAAATTCCCAGGGGGGCACTCAAAGTTATTCGAAGTGTTTTAAGCAAATACCCAAACCTTTCTTGACGATTGATGAAGATGAACCTAAAAGTCTCATATTTTGAAAAATCTTTACCTAAAAATATCTGACTTACATCCCTGTATGTAAGTGCCTCCCTGGGGTAAATTGCAGAAAATCATTTATGAAACTACATGGTAATCAAAAGCAAAACAAGATATAGCTGTGGCTGTAATTCGTTTGCAAAACAATACCAGTGTTATGAGAAATTTTATGGATTGTATTCTAAAATGTCTGTTAGAGTCTTGTTTATGATGTGTGTAATAATATTAATATAATAATATTTATATAATAATACTTCTATTAATATTAATAATGTTAATACAATATTGTATTAATATTATGATATTATTAATATAATATTATTCTATATAATTGCTACCATGTAATCTTGCTAATATTGTTTCCCATTTTATGGTATCAAAATTGCTGTACCTTTTTCTGCCACAACATGAAATATTTTTCTGATATTCGATGGGCAGTGGATGGGAAATGTTTTTTTTGTCTTGACCCGCACTGCTTTCTTATTTCAATTCACATCACAACTTACCTATGTTCACGTATACAAGTATTTTGTTTTGTCATTCTCTATGCTTGTTCACTTTGCAGAATTGCCACCATTAAATTTGAATGTCACCAAAAACAAAGACAAACCATAACAAGAAAGCATGGAGGACCAAAGAAACGTTTCCTACTGCTCAGTGTTTATTCCAACTAATATAAATAAATGCACTGTTGTTCAGCCAGAGGCATGAAAGGTCCTTGTGGGCCAGATTAAATTCTCAATTGAACATGGTTCTCCTTCCTAACATTTGATTAGAAAACAAGCAGGGGCATCACCAGGGAATGGACAAATACCCCAAAGTGTTAAAGTGTCCTTTTTAACCAAACAAGTATTCTATTTGGTATCATAATTATTATCTTCTGTTCAACAATTAAACCAATTTAACTCCCCCAATGAAACTCCCCCAATGAATTCACGCAATGAATTAAAGTAAACAAAACAATAGAAAAATGAAAGAAATAAACCATTTTCTTGAGGGCAAGGGGGCACCTCTGGCTCCTCTTTTAAAACAGACTGCTGTTTTTTCACAGTAATCACATGCACAATTACGCTTATTCAATTTTTCAAATTTGATTGTAAGAATAGTCATATTTTTTTAGATTGCCCAGTCCCCATGCCACTTTTAACTCCAATAATTTACTTTTAACAAAATTGCTCTTAAAGAAACCATTAACCTCTTCTTGCCCTGATTTATTTTACAGGGGGTACCACATACATACTACCTTCGAAAGATAAACTTACGTTGGAATATCTGAAGTTAATCCAAAATGATTTACCTCCTGAAAATATTAGGTTTTACATTGTTTATCAATGGGCTACATGGCCCTTCCCGGGGTGAAATGGTTAACCATCTTACAGCAACTGCAATCCCATTGAATCTAATTAACCTTAATTTGCAATTGTGTATATGCATTTTTCGTTTTATCAAAAAGTTGTGTAGTTTATGTGATTAGTCAATTTAGAGATGTTTTATTTTTCAACAATATAGAAAGTGAATTAAATTTAGAAATTGTTTTGAACATATCCTTTGTCTTGGTTTTGTTTTTCTCAGGGTTTGTGATTTGACGACTGCCTGGTCAAAATTTTGAACAAGAATCACGTTTCCTGATAAAGGTTATGTTTCCCGCCATGCAAAACCCTTGCAATCAAGCTCTACAATTCTCTAGAAAACAAAATGTTGAGTCAAAACATGGACTGGAAATAAACGATGTTTCTTAAAATTTTAAAGTAAGCCCGTGGATTCTAGGGTGAATTTTAATTTCACGTTTTGGGCAACTAAACATGGTTGCAGATGACTGGATGATATCGCAAACTCTAAGCTTGCTGAGACGTCGTTTTGAGCAAAATTTTAGACTTGTAGCCTCACTGGTCACCCGATATATAACAATACTGGTCTGTGTTCCAGTTTTTAGTACAGACGCTGGAAGTGTCCTATAATTAACCTGTTGGGAATTGTTGGGAATTGCCCTTTATCTGTAGTCAAACACGAACTAACCTGTGTTCCAGATGTCACAATTTCTCTTTATATCACGAATTAGAGAATTAGCCTACGTGTTCGAAATTGACTGTAACACCGGCTAACACGTACTGTAATTGAATGTAACACCGGCTAACACGTACTCCAGTGGTTGATAGATTCAACGGTTATTATGTGATTAACCGATCCGATTAAAAATGAGTTATCTCGAGACCCCAATGGAGCCAAACCCGAACTGGCTGTTCTTCGGAGCCAGAAGTGGTTTCATTCGAAGCGCCAGGAGTAGCCCTTCTTGTAAGTCCCTCGCATAAGGCAAAGTATTTTTTAAACAATATCTAAATAAAGCTTTTAAAAAGATTTTAAAGAAAGTGCATCAACATAAATTCAAATATTTATAGTTTCAATTTAGATAAATCCTACGAATAATTTTTAATTTTGCAGGGGGTAGAACAAACAAATCAACTCATTCAATAAATAAATTAAAATCTCTAAAATCAGTCCAAAAGCTGTATGCATTCACCCCCTGAAAAAGTTACGTTTTACGTTGTTTATCGATGCACTACATGGCTCTTTTCCGGGGAACCAAAAGCTGAAACTATTGGTTTTAAATACAACGTTGTAATAAACGAACGGTGTAATATCATACCCCCCAGCTGCTTCGCATAATAGCAGCGAATTCTTTATCAGTTTCTACTTGAATGCTGAGTCCTTCGTAGTATGTTTCAAATTCCTGGGGAAAAAAGTATACACTATTATAACAAGCAATCAGACCTTCAATTACCCTATCTAGCTGTTAGAATACACGATAGTTGTTTATTTCGAATTGGCCAAGAGATTCAAATAATACAGAACATAAACACATAAAAGCGGCATTTGAATTATATATCGGGTGTGCCAAAAAAATCTTACTTTAATTTTGTAATATTATTGCAAACGTGGGAATACAAAACTCATTATTATTACTAGCAATAGGTAGCCTGGTAACTAGCGAACAATTTCAGACCTCGTTGATCGTGAACGCTAATGTAGCAGAGGAGATATTGGGAATTTTCCGTTTGCTTGAAATGGAAGAATTCTTTGAATTTCACACAGTTCAAGATTTGAAGGAACTTCTTTACTTTGACAATTTTAATAGGAAAAACTCGCAATCAATGACACTTTCAATTATTTTGGAGGAGGCAGTGATCAAACAGATAATGTTAGGGCTTTGTTTGCCCGATTATTACACAAGAACTAAAAAGTGCAGTTCTGAAAGGATGCAAAGCCTAAAACTCTTCAATGACGAACTGCTCTGTTTTTGTTTCCTTAAACTGACGACTATCGAAACCATCTCCGTTCATACACATTCATTTTCCCTAAATGAAGTCTCAAATCGTTCGTTAGTTATCAGGTTTTTTATTCCAGGTAATCACGTACAGATTCGTGCTCAAGTTTTTGCAATAAAATTGCAAAACCAATGTAAGGCTTTTTGGGACACCCGGTATTTTAAAAATGCATTTGAAAACTCACGTGATAGTTTTGGGTATACATATTTTAAGATGGTGATAGCTTTGGGGCAAAGATCTGACAGCAATGTACCACAATTTAGATCATAAGAATTATTGGAAACTTTGTTGGACAAAACGCCTTCGTCTCAAAAATACATGACAAGAATCATATTTATACTTACAGAGAAAGTAACCTCTCCTTTCTTCTCAGTTTCCACAAAATTTGATAAAAATTCATCTGTCAGCCCTTGTTCATTGATTTCACCTACAAGAAAAATTTTAATGTGTGTCCTTAACCGACAAATACGGTCTGCAGTTTTATAACGTTTTTTGATGAAAAATAACCGATTAATAGGGTCTGGGGCATTATAAAGAATTTGACAATATGAATAAAATGCCCAAGTTTTGTCCTTTGGGAAACTCATGAGAAAAAGCAACTGTAGACATTTTAACATTTTGTGGAAATTGCAGCTTTGAAATGAACTAAATGCGATTATGGTGACAAGAATAAACGTTTGTAGATCGAGACAAAAAAAAATTTGTTTCCTGACCACTTCAGTGTTCTTGACATATTTACTTGATTGACTTGATCGGTTTTTTTTTAATTAAAATAAACGACGAAAAGGAACAAAAGAGAGATTTAAAACAATTTACATTGAGCGAACGTTTCGAACTGTCAACATCAGAAAAGTTTCATTGTTAAGCTCTCTATTCGCAATGCAATTATTTGTCTCGCCTGGTAATAACATTTCCCTTTATTATTACATTAGCATAAAACGACCATGTTAATCAAAGAATTATGTGAAGAATACTGAAATGGTAAAGAAACAATTTCTTCCTCGATCTGTCTCGATCTACAAATGCTTATTCTTTTCGTCGTCATCGCATTAACCCTTTCACGCCCAATTCTATTTCTTCTGAACAGGCAAATACTATGCAACTTTAATTTTGCAAGGGGCACATGCAAAAGCAAAACAAATTAATTCATATCACGAACTTATGTTGAAATCTCTGAAATAAATATAAAATTCAAGCTACATTTACCTACTAAAAATATGACGTTTTACGTTGTTTGTCAATAGTGAGCTTAAGCAGCTATGATGGCAACGTCGGCTGAAACGTCATGTTAAATCGCCAAAATGAAACCCATTTCCCATTTGCATGTATATGCATTTTTCTTAATTTCTCCTTAATCAGCAAGGTTAATCTATTTCAGAATTTGGGAAAACCTTTGGTAATGTGAAAATGTTTTACTGAGAACAGCCTTTATGTTGTGTTGAAAACTGAAAACATACAATCGTGGCGATGTAAATTCTGAGAGACAACTTCAGCATCTCCTAAGGGATTTACGTTGGCATGCTTTTAGTTTATCTTTTGGAAATTAACCATCAAAAATAAAAGGATACAAGGTTCTTGTTGATGTTGCCGTCGTCGTTTCTTAAGGTACTTAAGGTCCTCGTATGGTGAAAGAGTTAAAAAATCCGCAGCATTATAAAAACATTAGTACTTTGAATAAATAAATGTTTAATTGTTGTCCTTTGAAAATCAAATATAAGGAATATATTCTTCAAAACAAGAATAGTTTAAATAAAAAAAATTCTAAACTCAATACCTGAAACAACTCTTGGGTGTTTCTTTGCGCTAAAAAATTTCTTCAAATTATCTTTATTTGTCCATCCTGCTTTCGTTGTGTCTAGTCGTGCAAATGCCTACAAAAAGCAAATTCACACTTAATAAACATATTTTGAATTGCTTTTAAAGAAAAACAATTACTGTAGGCTGCTCGTTCAATCCAAAGATGCTTGCAAAAACATTCCAAGTAAAACGCAATTGTTTACCTTCCTGACAAGAGCTTTCCTGGATTCATTCATATCTCCAAAAAACCCTCTGATAAATTCACCGTAGTCCACCTGACCATCACTGTTTGTGTCAATCATCTCCCAAACATTTTCAAAATCCTGTTGAAGCAAACAATAGAAAGTAGGTAAAATAAACATTTAAAAAATAGAAATCAATAAACCACGATAAATCAATCGTCATATTCTTAGAGGAGATTCAAATTTGAAGGGCACAGCTGATGCAATGGAGACATTTAAAAAGCAGCCCCACTACTCGCTGTCTTGTATTGAGCAGAGAGCAGAGAGCAGAGAGCAGAGAGCAGAGAGCAATTACAATTACCTCTTCTGGAATTTCTAGTCTGTACTCCTTCAAAGCGTCGTTCAGTTCTTCTTTATCTAACACCCCGTCTCCAGATTTATCAAGTTTTCTAAAATGCTTGCCAAGATTCATCATCGTTTTTATAGCACGCTTTTTCAACTTTGTTTGCAAAGATCCTAGAATTCAATAAAAATAGATACAGCGACAAAATATGAAAGCAAAATAGAGTTAACCCTTCCTCTTTCGAACCTGTTCTCCACGAATCAAGAATATGATCTCAAAGAGCAACATGTTGGAGAAAGGGCAACAAAATAGCATAATCAATTTAAAAAAAAAACTTTATTAACATTTTCCCCCCTGGAAGGGCCATATGACCCATTGTTAAACAACATAAAATATCTTAGTTTCAGGAGGGAAACGCGGATAGAACTTCGTGCTGATTCGAGACGTTTCGAAGTAAGTTGATCTCTTGAATTAACCTGGTTAGTAAGTTGATCTCTCGAATTAACCTGGTTAGTAAATAAAACTTAGATAGGATTCGCTCTTAAGTTTTAAGTAAATCCAGGCATCACAGGGTTGAAACCAGTGAATTTCTGTCTGCAATAATTCTCAGAAAATACGCTATTTTACACAGTTGATCAACAGGCCATATAGGTTTCCTAAAGCAACAACCTTAATATAACAACTGATGAGACAGTTATTAATCAACGCAACAAAATCCTACAGGTCACAGATGTTCCAAAAAATATTATGAACATGAATAGGTCTTTCTTTTGGAAAAAAATGTACGCGACTAATAGCTTACAAAAATGTATGCGATCGATAATATAATGTTATGTAATTAATGTCCAACGTTTTTGCTTATCAGTCAATAGTAGCACAAAATGAACCTTCCTCCAGGAAATATATATTAGAAGAAAAAAAACAAAGCTTCAAAACACAAAGCTTCCTGAGATCCATGTTGATAAGCAAATAAGTGTCGACCTTTGCTAACATTTTACCTCTAAGTGCAACTAGCAAGTCTTTGTGTTGTCTTTCCTCTTCTGTGTCATAACTCTGAATCCAAGATTCCCTGTCAGATCGATCTTTCGCAGTCCTGCATCCATCAAATCTGGAGAAAAAAAATGACACCACAAGAATGACATTTAAACACTGTAACTCAAAAATTATATTTGTTAAAAACCGCTATGCAATATTTGGATATTTAACAATTGAAGTCTTGCAGTTAACTAAGCAAGTAAGTAGGATTACCATTAGTTTAGAGGCAAGTCAGAGGTCCGAGGTTAGAGGCAGGGGTCAATATTCCTCGCAGATATGACTTTTTTCTTTAATGTCATTCATTGACACGTTTTTAAATTTCTTCCTCCAAATGCAACAATCTTCAATTTTTCCCAATGTCATTTCCTACACCGAATTATGAAGACCCCTGGTTGGAGGCAACCCGAATGCATATTTTTAATTTTCAGCTACCAACGATAAGTAAAAGAAGGCGCAACTCAATCCCTATTTGTTTTAACCTGGTACTAATTTACCGACCTCAGACGGATGCACAGCCGGTTTGGGCAACTGCTCGTTTTCGCTTATCTGAAACTAGTCTGGCTCCTTTCATAAATATGGGGTTCCCCTTCTATTTATTATATTTTTCGTTCATTGATTTTAACCGCCCCTCTTTCTGGTTTTCTCTGGATCTGCCCCTGGAAAAAGGTCTGCACCTTCCCGCCTCAAAATATCGGAGAATAAACCCTGAAACAAAACTTTTTTCTTGGAAGTCAAACTTTTCTTCAAAGTCCAACGGTTTCTCGGTGCGTTTTCATGTAAACAGGAAACAAAAAAGCAGAGAGTCCGCGTATATGGAGTCTGAAACTGAATAAACTTACAATAATTTATCCTTTGCTTCCATGTCAAGCTCTGTAATTCTAAATGTTATAATTGGTCGAGATCGTAGCGAATCAGGTAGAGATGCCTGAGTTTCTGTTGTAAAATGCAAGTCATTACCCTAAAATAAATAACAAGTCATTACCCTAAAACAACAACTAAAACAACAAATAACTTCATTCAAAGAATCAAACAAGTTCAATGGCGAATTCAAGGCTGGGTAACACCAAAAGCGATGTCGAAAAAGAAATAATTTAAAACTTTGAGGCCTGGATTTATTTCTAATTAGCAGGAAAATCCTATCTATGTTTCATTTTGCAGGAGGTAGCACATATAAAGCATCTTCCTTTAAAAGATCTTCCTTTGAAATATCCTAAAATTAATATAAAATTATTTCAGCGTTCACCTCCTGACAACCCACCATTTTAAGTTTTTTTGTAATGGGCCCACGGTCCTTCTCGGGGGTGAAAAAGATAACAGCCTTTATGTGAAAATCAGTTACATTGTAGCAAAAAGGCAAAACGTTTCAATAAAAAAGTCTCGCACAACAACACTGCTTCTTCACATAAATGTAGTTAAATATATATCCTGTATAGTCTTACCATTGCAATGTCCAGCAACGTAAATGGTTCGCCCTTTTTGGTCCCCCTTATGTGTAAATATCTCCCACGTTGTATGAATGGCAGTGCGTTTGATCTACAAAAAAAAAACAGACTAAAACGCACTTCTGAAAAAATCGCATTTATGACCATTTCATTTTATAAACTTCAATTTTTGCTCAAAAATCTGGTAAGATTTGTACAATTTTACAGGGAGTTTGTAAAGTTGGAAGTTAGATATCTTATCCAGTTTCCTTTGGATGATTCATCTTATATATAAAGATCAGTCTTCAAGAGCAATGAATGTACTGACTCAAAAAACTGAACAATATTCGATCAACAATATTTTCAAAGTATCATGATAATTTTTTAATACATGGGCGTGGAAAATGATCAGTAATAAGTGTACTGGTTCAGAACGCTCAATAATTTCCCATCAATAATATTTTGAAAACATTACATAGTTATTTGAATATCTGGGTGCAAATTATAATTACATACCTAACCTAGAGATAAATTTGCTAATTCAATAAGCTCAATAATATTGGATAAAAATACACAAAATAATATTATAATATTCGATCAAATCACAAACCTTGTGCCAAACTGTCTGAATTCATACATTGTTATCGTCCCATCAACAGGAAAGAAGAAGCCATTAATTTCTCTATGCGCATCGTGACCATTTCTAGAAAGATGAAATATTATATTTGCATTGCAAGCTTTCGTAAAATTTGAGTGAAAACATGCCCACAAAAATATGGTTTCAATACACTGAACGCTCTAGAAAGCACACCCCCGGAAGAAATTTCAAAATAAAGCAAAAATACAATAAAAACAATATAGAGACAAAAATAGTTGTTTCTATATATCTAGTGTCAAGTGGCCAAGTGGGCCAAGTGGTTAAATCTCAAGAGAAGGTTCGGACACAGTTGTTGGAACTTCTAATTTCAAAAACCCACAGCCAGCTCAGCTGTTTATCCTTACGAGATCGGTCAATGAGACCAGTGCTTAACATTGGGGTATAGTGGATAGAACTGACCAGAGAGAGGAGTTGCGCCTACCCCTTTCTATAAAAAAGATAGTAGCTGTCGAAAGAGGAGCCTTCGGGTCACAACGGGTTGTGACCGACCAACTTACTCACTTATTTTTTGCTCTTCTTGGGTAATTTCATTAAAGCCCTTTCTGTTTTTTGAATACATTATCAAAGTAAAATTGACGTTCTACAAAGCCAGTGCTCTACAAAAAATGAAAATAGAAAAAGTAAAAACCTGGTCAAAATTCTTGCTCCAAATCGCAGACGTTTAGCCAATGAGTTGTCAGGACTTGAACCGGTGATCGGAGTGCTGCAAAACAACAATTAAAGTCCCATAAGTAAGAAGTAACAGAGGTAAATTTTGTAACAATAGTAAAATTGACACATTTGTTTTCAAAGCGATTATCCCTCGAGAGCAAAGCGAAACTCAACTGAAAAATGAAAACATCTCCTCCGCAACACTGTTTGCTGTTTTCGTTTCTTTATTTTGACATATATCTTTTGAAGTATGGTCTAAAAGTTGGGATTAACTAACTCCTCGTTATCAAAAATACGATCTCGAGTCTTCACATTCAACAAAGAGTAGCTAAAAAATCCAGCATGTCTCTTGCAGAGTCGTAATCAAATACAATACAATATAATTATTTACCTTGAGCTAAATAAATCCCGATGTCTTTTTTGTTTAGAATCAATTAATTTCGGTGATTGAGCGATATCATTGGGCCTAGCTGCAATTGTGGCTCTGGAAAAAAAATATAAAATTGAAACTCTTGCGAATGGAAACTGTTACATTTGAAAATAAACGCTCTAAACTTGACATTAAACAGAATTTAGTAGTAAGATTTGGTAGATAGGCTGGTACTCTGGTAGTTAGAACAAAGTAGCTAGACTTTTCTGTTGAAATGATGCATTACTTAACCCTTCCGCGAACATCGTAAAATTAATTTTTATTTGCTGGAATGGTACCGTTATCTCTTTCACGCCCGGGTTGATTTCAAATTAACAGGCAAATCCTATGTAAGTTTCATTTTTCAGGGGGTACCACATACATCAACTCAATTCAAAGCTAAACTTAAAATATTTTAAATTAATGTAATGTTCTACCCGCATTTACCTCCTGAGAATATGAAGTTTTACATTGTTTATCAATGGGCCAATGGCCCTTGCCGGGGTGAAAGGGTTGCTTATTTATATATTAATTTTGTTCATTGATATCATGCCATAAACCTACCGGGAAAGTTGATCAACAAGAAGTGTCTCCTCGATAAAATGCTTCTTTTTGCTGTCACCTAACTTATTCTGAAGAAAAAGAAATTATAATTCAATATATATATAAATCCGCAAAAAAAGATATGTTGAACAAATTCTTCGGCAAAGAATTGCATAAACATTTTCAACATCAACAGTGTTACTATATTATCAAGATGTTTATCACCAATGTAATATGCTAGACTTACAGTACAAAGGTTAAAAAACTGGCCCTATTTAGGCCTAACGACACAACAGTTGTAGTCCCAAACACAGCAGTAATATAATTCATATAGACATCTAACGAATGAGTACAATTAGTAACAACTGTGATTTATATATGTACAGAGCAGGGATACAGTGGAATCCTTTTTAAAAGAAAAGGAGGGAAGGTAAAATATAAAAAAATATTTGATATTTCCGGAAAGAAAATATGTCCTCCCTCCCTACCCTGCCCCTCCCAAGTAATGTATAGGCGTGTAATTGTTGATTATGAAATGAAAAAATGAACATGTAGTCTAACTTCTCAAACTCCCTGTTTACTCAAACTGTTTTGTTAAATCCTTTGAGAGATTTCATTGTTTGTTTAGCTAGCTCAAAGACTCGGTTTAGTTTCAAACAAATTCTAATTCCCCTAGAAAGCTTGAGAGCTCCAACTTTTTTTCTATACCCCTTTTGTTCTTTCAGTGTTTATTTCGCTTCCGTCACCTGGAAAATTTCGAACAAATTTTCATTCAACTTAAGAGTTTGAAGTAACGGGGTTCAAAATGAAGTGAATAAAACAAACCAGTGCAAATGTAGCATTAGCTTCATCCCTAACTTGCGTGTTGGTTTTCCATTCATCCTCGAGATGCCTGTAATGAAATATAAAATGTCGTAGATCGTAAACATTAAATTCCCCTGTTTCTGGGTGACACAGCTCCCATTAGATCACTGAAGTTAAGCTTAGTCAAGTGAGGCCGAAAACCAAGATGGGCAACATCCTGGGTAATTGGCTAAGCTAGTAAATTTCTGCGTCCTTCGGAGGGGCCTTCAAACCATCGACCCCCATGCCCGGATGCGGCATGTATTCTTCATTCTCCAGTATGATCTGAGAGGCTTGAAGTTCCCATAAGACAGGATGTGGTTTTGAGGAACTGGATAATAACCAATATCCAAAAGGATATGGGATTGGTGTGTGCAATACCATACTACTAATAAAGTTCCTGATGAATTTACAAAATAATTAGCATATTAAGAATAGATAAACAAAAATAGCAACTTGCCCATCTTCATGATCGTATTTATTTTGACCTTCCTTCTCCTAAAAAGTATAAGAAAATTATATTAAACCAGTTATATGTGGCGAAGTACGAAACATTTTCCAAGCAAATAAGACCAAGAAAAATATTTCCAATTATACTATTATAGTTAATAAGCAGGCATGTTCATTCAAACGGAGAACCTTCGGGCAACAATGTGTTATATTAATGATATCGTTGTTAATTATCTATCATTTTAGACTATAATAAAATTATCAAAATATTACAAAGATTTAGAAATAACCTATATTAAAAATGCGTCAGACGACTACGAAGAAAAATTGAAAAAACAATTTGGTTTATAAACAAGTAACCTCAGATTGCAACAGCGTCTTCTTTGGAGTACCCAGGTACTCAATTTTGATATCTTGGTGAACTTTTTTAGCAACCTATGCCAAATTGAATAAATAAATTATACAGTAAAGAAGAGTAAAGCATACAAATAAATTATTTAAACCTTTAATACTTAAAATTAATCAATTGCTGTTTATTATCTTATATATATACTAAGATAAAACTTACTAAAATTTAAAATGAAGATAATTCTGGGTGACTAAGGCCCCGATTACACGAGACCGGTTCCAAAAGCGTTCTGTTTACACGAGACCTATCTAACAATACTCGTTTGAGATCACCTAGCCGTATCACTAGCCGTTTGAGATTACCTAACAAAATTAAGTTGTTTTTCACAAAATAGCGTTCAGGTCAGGTTTCCTGTCAACAGAGCGCCTAAGTGAACTTTTTTGGGACGTAATGGTCTGTGTAAACAGGCGAAAGAAAACACAAATAGAAGCGGCTCCATTTGGAACCGGTGGTCTCGTGTAAACGGGGTCCAAGATAAAGTGTAGCCATTGTATCGGAAGATGAACACATTTCATTCAATAGAAGGGAGGTGGTGCTTCAGTCAAAATGCGTTCAACCGTATAATATAAATCACTGTGGAATCTGGTATATCCAACAAATCCAAGAAGACATTTAAATCTGACAATAACCTCGAAAACAGATGTATTTTAAAGAGAGAGCTTTTTCTGATGCTCCTTTACTGAGAACTAAACTGGTACTCTTTTACTGATGCACGTACACGTAAAAACACATAAAAACACGTAAAAACACGTTTAAAACGCGCAAAAAGAATGCATGCACAATGCAAATTGATGTACACTTACCCTGGCAAGTTCCTTTAATCCTTCGTTGCTTTTTGATAACTGTAAATCCAAGCTAGGTACGTCATCGTGTTTCTTGGGTTTTGGACTTGAAACAGGTTTTAGCAGCCTGGACTGGTTCACCTGCAAATAAATCGTACACGTTGTGGCGTCAGTTTGTCTACAGTTGGATAATATATTCAAACAAAGTTGCCCTTTCATATCAGTATTTGTTTTAATAATCAACAGGCAAATCCTATCAAGTTTCATTTCACAGGTGGTTTTTCCTATAAAATTGCCTCAGATTAAATTTTGCTTCCCTTACGTCCAGACTCAGGAAAACATTACTGTCGCACGGTCACTGACTGGGGAAAGGTTGAAGAAAACAAAGAAAAATTATGTGCCGCACCTAAACCACGCCTATTTTCAATTGCTTATTGGAGAAGGTTTCTGAAGATCAAACCTTACAATCGGAGGAAGGTTGATCACTTTTCTCGATTCTGCTTAAATCACATAATATTTTATTGAGAAAATAGCAATTGAAACTGTTGTAGGTTTAGAAAAATTGATTTCCCATAAACAAAGAAAAATAAAAATATAAAGGTTTCGTTGTTTTTATTTCGATTTAACTTCATAAACTCTTCCAAAAAATTACCTTGTGGCCATCTATCACCTGCAGCATCATTTTGCGTATCAACACATTTAATATTTAATTTCAAAACTAATAAAACAACAGAATTGCTTGCAAAGGTAATTTTAAAACCCAACATACCTGCCAGCCACCACCTTTAATTTTCTTGCCAGACGGTGGTCGACCACTGAGTGGTGTTCCCCAACTACAAAATAAGAACCACAAAGATTTAGTTTCAATTTTTCTAAATCATATTTAAAAATCATCAGATATACATATCATATTTAAATATGATCATGATTTCAAGCAAGTCACGAGGGGCTGCCGCCACCTAATGGTCGTCAAAGTTGCCCTCGTGACTTCAATATGTTTCAATGTGTATATATGTGTCAATATGTTTCAATATGTTCCAATATGTCACAACATTTCAAAGACAAAATTATAAAACTTTCATGCACGTTTATCTAATCTGAAGCACTCTCTCAAGAGAAATGCAAATTTGTTTGAAAAATAGCGAGTTTTTTTAAATAACCAAAGCACAATCACTACTGAAGGCTCTCTCGATAGATACGCAAAACAGTTCCAGTAAAAGTCAACTCTCGAGTGAATCGATTAAAAGCACTGTACAGTTAAACCCTGCTATTTCGAATTTTCAAGAGGAATCATAATTTGTTCGAGATCGGGAGTTTTCAAGCTAAATGAACCATGAAAGCTCTCAGGAGATATAGAAAACAATTCAAGTAAAATTCGACTCAATGGGGCCGATTAAAAACACATCATAACTGAACCCCGTTATCTCAAAATCTCAAGGGGAATAAAATGGGTTCCAGATGGTGAATTTTCGAGATGACCGAAGCTAAATCAACGCTAAGAACTCTCAAGGGTTCATATACAAAACAGTTCTGAGTTAAACAGGAGTTTGAGAACAGGGGGAATTTCGTAAAACAAAAACAAAAGATTGCAGTTTCAAACATGACAATGCGATTTGTCGCTGAAAAGAATATATCTCAACACATTCAACGCAGCCAAGCAAGTCATAATGAACGAAATTATAAAGTTGGCTGTCTTTGGTCATTTTGATTTGATTGAGTTCATGTGTGAAAGCTATTCTTTCAAATCGCACATCTTATCGTAATGTTTGAAACTGCAATCTTTTGTTTTACAAAATTATCCCCTGTTGAGTTTGAGTGAAGCGAATTCGAGGTTGAGCCGTATGAGAACACAGAAAATTATTATTATTATTATGATTACATGCAATAACGTACGTAATTTATTTTTCAAACAGAATGAACTAATTCGACAAAATGTCCTCTAAAAATGTGCGGCTTTCGAAAAAACATCTTTACCAACCTTACACTTCCAGAGGAATTAGGGGTAGCAACTGAAGATGTTTGTGCTGCAATTGGTTTTGTAAGCTAAAAATATGAACAAAACAAAATAAGGCTGTTATCAGGATGTTGTCTTTCGTAAAAAATAAAAATCTTTGAATCAACAAAGTCAACAATTTAAAGCAGTCAAGTTTCACAAATTCTCATATCAAATAATTATCTTTAACAAAATAAAATAAAATCTTTGGTCTAAAAACTCACACAAAAAATTTAAAACTGAAGGAAAATCATGAAAAGTAACATATTTTGTCAATGAAAATTTTCTTAGAATAAGGGTGTTCGATTGTTAAAGATAAATCTGTCATTATAAAGTCTAATATATTTAGAATTTGGTAGGTTTAGAATTGTCAACCAAACACGCATATAGTTTTTAGCGCTTACCTTGTTGTCTTTGTCAATGAGGTTTCCAAGATGTAATTTTGGAATCCTTAAAACAACATATAGGATACAGAGTAGATGCTTGAGTTAAAGAATTTAAACAACTTTTTTGATGGATGGGACTCGTTTTTGAATGGTTTTAAAAGTTGGGTAGGTTTACAAAATCTCAGTGGCACACTCTCGTCTGATCATAGGGCATGTACCCACTGGGCTACACTGATTGCCTTTGTGGCTATTTCATTGAATTGCTGAAGCTGAAGAAGATGGGACTTGTTTAAAAAGTCTAATTATAACTTGATAAGTTTTCACAGATTAGGGCAATTTTGGCCTCAAATGACTAGTGGATGAAATTCCAAACTCTACGTTTGCACTACGGACATCGGTTTGGGCTTAAGGATTTCGAACTAGTTTTTTTGGGTTAAATGGTATACTTCTCTAGACCAAAAAAATGGTTTCAAAATTGTTATATTTGTTTATCTACATAAACTATCTTAGTTATAAGCCACAATTAACAATTAGTATGTGAACAAACTTTAACAAAATTTACCTTACAAAATCAGTTGTTTAAAATTAATATTCTATAAATACAAATAAATTTAGAAGTAATTTAATGTTATGATCAATTATAAGTATTTACTTCTAGTGTTTATAAGATCAAATGAACATACCCTTCCGGCATTAGATGCTTTTCATGAGAAACCTAAAATGTACATAATATTTAGATATTATCTGCTAGAATAAAAAATATATGGCTGTTCTTGTGCAGGAAACAATTATTTTAAATGGTTGATTTTTCCACAAAACCATCTCCATTAATAAATTACTAAATCCCTTATTTACTGCATATATTCCCTAATTTATTAATATTTTCATTTGCTTTGGCATGAGTCACAAAAACATGGAGAAAATGTTCATTCTCTGAAGATTACAGTTACCAAACTTTTCAGCATATCTGATAGTATGTTATATGGTGCACTGAAGCAGCTATTCATAAAAAATGTATATAATAGAAAAACATTGCAATTCTATAATTACCTGCTCGTTGTGTTCATCAGTAATTGATTTCACTGCTTCCAGTTCTGACTTTGAAATGACTGAAGAACCCTGGTGTGCAAAAAAGCACCATTAAAATACAATGATACCATATAAATAATGTGGATATTCACATGGTAACAAGATTATGTGGCTACTGTTAAAGCTTTGTACTCATTAAATTTTGGAGCTTCTAGAGGGGGCTTAGAATCTAGAGGTGCTTATCAGAGAGAAGGTCTTATTAACAAAATTGATACTAATCATTGTCCAGGAGAATACACTGGTATTGGATCAGTCACAGGGGTTTCTAGAGATGTTAAAAGCTAAACTAAAAATTGTTTTTACTTTCAAGCTCATGAAACTAGAAATTAGAAATACTGAGCCAAAACATTTTTGGCTACAAAACCATCATCATCATAATCTTTATTTGAGAATGCAGAAAGTTTACATATAAATGGATATAATAAAGATAGATATAAAAATTGCATTCTACACAAGGGAGCGCAATTAGAGATGGGGGTTTAATAGAGAGGGGCCAAATAGAGCTTTTATGGTATTCCTTTCGAAATGTCCCTGGGAACAAGATTTCTCATACCTCATTGAGAGACTGTGTTATCTGGCTCTTCAACGGTTTTTCAGTTTTAACTGGAGCTGATTTCACTCTTGCTCCTGGTTTTCTTAAAGGATTTGCAGCCCCTCCACCATCTGCTTCCCCAAAAATGTTCGAGTTTATACTTCGAGCTCTGTTTGCACTCAGTGGTCTCTGGGGCTTCCTTGCACTGCCAGGTCTCTCTGTTGTCCGTGGTGTCGGTTTCCCAGTTATCGTCAGATCCAGAGGAAAAGACATGTTGAGATATTTTGACTCTACAAAAAAACATGAAAATATAAATATCCCAAGAAATGTAACTGCCATACTTTCCCGTCTGGCCTTTTCTTTCATTTGTGGATCCAAATTACATGAACAAGAGACCAGAGAAATGACAGTTTTCGTCATTTCTGTGAATACTACAACAAAATAAGCAGTGCCAAACAAATTACTTTTTTTTGTTAATTGCTTTCAAATAATTTTACCATTGTTAAAATCAACCATTCACAACAGCAGTTTATATCCAATGATAAATCTACAAGGAAGTATTCCTTTTGAAAATAAGTCTTTCGTTTTCCAGTGCCAGACAAATACTTTCTTTTTGTTAATTGATTTCAAATCATTTTACCATATTAGAGCTGTTAAAATCAAGCCTGCACAACAACAGTTCATATTAAATGATAAGTCTACTAGGAAATATTCCTTTTGAAAATAAATCGTTCGTTTTCCAAAAGAAAATTTTCCCCCAGCCAGCCAGGGTATTCTCACCCACGCCACATCATCATGATACCACCATCATGAAAAACAAATCCACTGGCTGGGACTGGACAACAAAGAAAACAAAAAAGTCTGCTGGTTTTATATGACAGACACCACTCCCCGAACCCCAGCCAACTATATAACATTGCAAAAAAGCAAGTGAAGCATTTTTGTGGCTTATAAATGTAAATAATAGTCTACTACGTAAAAAATAAAATACTAAAATACTTTTAACAATGCCAGAACTGTTGCCTTCTCTTGGTTTTGAATTTGGACGCCATCTGTTTTAGTTTTGGTTGGTTCCTCAGCTGGAAAATTGAAGTGAATGGAAAATAAACACAAGCGTCACCGCAGAGGTTACTGTAACCATGTCAGTCTGGTAACCCTGACCATTATCTGTGGCCTGATCTAATTTCGAACTGGGGGTCCATGTATTATGCTTGCATAATACGACGATTGTAGGAAGTCCAGACTCTATGAAAGCTATCGAAATTAATGTCTGGACAAAAATCGTAACTGAGGTAGGTTTCACCTCAGTCCCCTGTGACATGAAAATATCAATAAGGAGGGTATCACAAACAGAGACGTAGGAACCGAGGGGGGCACTAGGGGCACGTGCCCCTGAACTTTTTGCAAACATGGAAAAAGCGCCTTCAAAATTGAAAAATGTGCCATTTTTTCAGGTGAAAAATTGAAAAATGCCCTTTTTTTACTCCGATAAAATTGAAATGTGCCCTTCCATAATCACGAATTTTTTTTAAAGAGTCAGATATGAAATATCCCAAGACTTTATCTTATGCGAAGATAGAGTCTTGGGATATTTCGGATGGAGCGCGGAGAAGGCTCGATCAATTTTGTGCAGTGCTTGTTAATGCTCACAATTTCGATTTCTAATTTCTCGAAATAGGTTGAAAATATGTAGGGGAAGGAAATATTTACGTTTCTTTTGGAATAATTTCTTTATTAATTTTTGGCAAGTTTTATGTTATTTTTTCATCCGTCTTAGATATATGTACGCCATGATGAAAATAACTTTCTGTTTATTCGATTTTTAAATGCTGAGACTACAGACAATTGTTAGAATACTGCTTGAGATCGTTCATTTTCAAAACCTTCATGACATATTAAAATGCCA
>JAYJMH010004964.1:0-26721 GCA_036873815.1 Phacellophora camtschatica | reverse complement strand
AAACAGGGAGAGGATAAGGAAAAATCTAAACCAAACCAACAATTTGGAAATGATGGAAAACAGGGAGAGGATAAGGAAAAATCTAAACCAAACCAACAATTTGGAAATGATGGAAAACAGGGAGAGGATAAGGAAAAATCTAAACCAAACCAACAATTTGGAAATGATGGAAAACAGGGAGAGGATAAGGAGAAATCTAAACCAAACCAACAATTTGGAAATGATGGAAAACAGGGAGAAGATAAGGAGAAATCGAAACCAAACCAACAATTTGGAAGTGATGGAAAACAGGGAGAAGATAAGGAGAAATCGAAACCAAACCAACAGTTTGGGAATGATGGAAAACAGGGAGAAGATAAGGAGAAATCGAAACCAAATCAACAATTTGGAAATGATGGAAAACAGGGAGAAGATAAAGAGAAATCGAAACCAAATCAACAATTTGGAAATGATGGAAAACAGGGAGAAGATAAGGAGAAATCCAAAACAAAACAAAAATTTGGAAATGATGGAAAACAGGGAGAAGATAAAGAGAAATCGAAACCAAACCAACAATTTGGAAATAATGGAAAACAGGGAGAAGATAAGGAAAAGTCAAAACCAAGAAAAGAATTTGGAAATGATGAAAAAAATAAAGGGGACGACAAGAAGCCAAAAAAAAACCAGCAATATGGAAATGATGCAAATGAGGAGTTTGGTTTTAGCCTAAAGAGCGAAACGCCAGTGTACGATTCAAAGCGCGATTCTACGGACTACGGAATTGTTGGAGCCCTTGGAGATCAGCGAAGTCGGAGTTCAGGAAGATCGAAAGTGAGTTCTTCAAGGAACAAGAGTAAATTTCAAAAGCGTTTAAAGGTTCCCAGAATAAATGCAAGTAAGAAGCACTTGTCCAAAATCTTCAATATAAAGAATCGAAACAAGAGGGTTCACAGACATCACGTACATCTTTGGTGAAATCAACACTGATTACATCTGTAATTATGGACTAAGCGCACCTATAATTGTGCTGAACTTGATTTTCTTATTGGAACGTTTGTCCAGATTGATCATTGACTGGATTTTAGTTGCTGTAGAGGAGATATATTCTATTGTAAAAGATGCAAACATTCTATTGTAAAAGAGATCTAATTTTTTTTATGCACTGTTTTCATCAAATTAAAAACATATTGTTCATTGGATGTATTCATGATTGCATATTTTTAATTTAATAAATTTTTGTAGATTTTGAAGTATTAATTTATGTTCGAATAAGTAATAATAATTCAATTTATTCGATATTTTAAAAATATGTATGAAGTTTGTAGATGCGTTTAAAAATCTATTTGTATTAAAAAGTTACTTTTTCTGAGAAAAATTATATTTTCTGAGAGTTTTTATAATTCCTTGCTTTTATTGATAATTTCTTGTTCTTGCAATTATTTCAAAATATTTAGAAAAGCAAAATACAAGTTCTTGGTGTGCGAACTCGAGCTACTGGAAGGATTATTTGGTAAGCCAATTAAAGAGACTTGTTGATAAACTAAAGGGTTACACCAGAGCTCCCTAGTCTGGTACCCAGGGTAACTAGGGGCAATTTAGAGGCTAATTACCCCCCGAGAATAGAAACTCAAGCAAGCATAAAATTTCGTGCCGACACAAGTTTCATTTTGGTTTTTACGTAATTGCATGGTGCATCTTACTGCTTTAATCTGATAGAATTTAATCTGATCGCTTTTATGGTGCAATCCGTCCTGATCTAATAATCTAATTTGCTTTTAACTTTAAAATTACGTTACTTTTAAAAAATTAATCTCCAGTACAACAGACCGATTAGAGGGCATTTTACGCATTTGGATACATCATATTCGTCATGTTTCGGATACACATTCAGTTCTGAATATGAATATTTTTGTTATAGCATTTTAAAATGAATTAATTAATTAAAATGATTTTTCAATTTTATAATGTTATATAATGTTATGTCGAAATTTTCACTTTTGTGCTTAATTGGCCTCTAAAACTCGACGGCAACGTCCCATTTTTCAAAGGGGTACTAAAATAAAAGAAATATGGCCAGAGACAGCCATGTTAGAAAGACTGGTAAGGCTGATTTGATATGTTTTAAGGGTTTTAACTGAATTTTACGGCAAAAGTATCATTACGAAACCCGAGGCCACACTTTTGGACTTTTTCAGAGAAAGTTCAGAGGAACGAAAAATTCCTTATAGTTATGTTTAATCTGTTTGGTATTTTAATAATTATGTTTGCACGACTGTTCAAAGGATTCAGAAATTGTTTAGTTTTACTATTTACCACATTTACGAGCATCTCTTTGGATAAACTAAACAAGCGAATAAAATATCTATGTAGCTGTCACCAATTGTGATTAGTATTGTATGAAGTAGAACTTTTTAAAGGTGCATATCTCAGTCCCATACCAATATCGGTTTAGGGTTTTGAGCAATTTTTGGACCTATACGCTAAGTTTATATTGGAGTCCACTCCTGAAATTTTTAGTTTAAATTGGTCACATCATAATTGTTTCCATAATCTATTTTCTCGTTTTATGCTATCGAAAAATGTTTCTCAGAAACAGCTAAAGAACTTGAGGAAACACGCTGTTACTTCCAAAAAGATTTGATATGGAAGGGTGTGTGACAATGTCTTTTCAGGGTGTGTCACAAAATTATTTTGGTTTTCGTTATATTTTCGTTTAAAAGAGTTTGTGGAATCAAATCAGCAAAAATATTGAGGCATTTTGACTGCAGGTGTTTTGCAAAACTCCAATTTTCATAAATTATTTCCAATTTGTGTCAAAAATTGTATGAATCAAGGGTCACGAGTTCTGTTCTTTCGTGCCATTTGGTCTGGATTTTAGGTTTTTAGAAAATTAGGACAACCAATCAGAATTCGATGTTTGGTTGACTTCCGCCATATTGGGAGGGAGCTTGAATGCAGAGTCTCTGATGAGGAAACATAGACAGATCAAGAACCAAGCACATTTTTAGCTGCCAATTTCTCAGAAAAGATGGCTATGCGACAGCCAGCTGCAGTCATAGACAATGGAACAGGGTGTGTAGATTATTTTGTAGTTTTTGTTAAAGGTTCTTACTTTTTTTAGCACCAAAATTTTGGATCTAAAAGCGGTATCCAAATTTAGGCCCAATAAGAATAATCGAAATCGATGACTGTGGTGTGTGCCCTCCTGGCTTTTCACTACTTCCTTCAAACAAATTCAAATGCAATGATCACTGATAAAAAAGAACGCTGATCGATTGGTCCATTTATTTTGCCCGAAAATTAAGCTGTGGACTAGGAAATTTTTTTTTGGTTTCTTCTTTAATTTTATGTATATTTATGCACACACAACCCAGTCTGCATAGTATGGCTCTTGCACACCGGAAAAAAAGCAATAGGGTATTCAAATTATACAATAGAGAACAAAAGAGAATTTGTGCACACTGGAGATCTCGTCAAAAAGTGCCAGTCAAGACAAAGAAAGGGCCTTATTAGTAATTTTGAAAGGCCAGCGCAGAAAACCATCATACTTTGCAAGAATAGCAAGTGTTTATGCCTGAAAGCCTGAAACTGCACATGTATAAAACTGCATTGCAATCTGACATGCAATCACATATGAAATCCGACTTGAAATCTGACAAAGATGTTGGACCAGATTAGAAAATTTGCCCTGTACATGTACAGAGGATTTCTCATCCACCCATTTTTTATTTCTGGTGCATTTCTAGATGCGCAATTCCCATAAAACAAGAGAAAAAGCAGCAGCCCCATTGTTTAATGACAGAAATTATATAAAATGCTAAATTGGTTTGATTGCACCAAAGGTAGCATTACATCACTACGATGTTACATTGGGTTTTTACCTTATGCTGTAAATCATTCTAATATTAAAATTATTCTAATATTAACTTTAAATCATCCACACAAATAAAAGGAGTCACCATGTACACCCTGCAATTATTGAAGGTTTACCGTCAGCTCCACAACAATGCGCATTTGAAGTATATATAGTATAGTTGAAGTAAAAATAATTAATAAGGTGATTAAAATTGCAACAACAAAAACACTAAGCAAGAAAATCTTGGGTTGAAGCAATCAACTGCAATCAACTTGGGTTGAAGCAATCAACTGCAATCTCTGATGTATCAGTAGTCCATGAAAAACTGGCACATTGGTTAAGATCTTGGTGTGTCAAAACTCTTAATTATTGATTGCAAGTAAAATTGTGCCAGACAAACTGAATGTCGTGTCTGGGCTAAATATTTTTTTGAGAATTTCTATCAAAAATCAGCCTGACACGTGTATAGAGTCATTTGCTCCAATCTGTTTATTTTGTTTATTTGCAAAAATTGCTTTTGTAGAAGTCAAGTCATCAAAGTTTTTTTTTTACATACTGCTTCAGGTGCAGACCAAAAAAGTTCAGATCTTTGAATATCACCAACATTTGATTTTGTTGTGAATTTCAGAAATTAGGCTTTTTTGCTAATGTAAGAATGACCAAATTAATTTTAATGACATTAACAAATAATTTTGATGACATTAACAAATAATTATGTAATTTTTACTTGAAAAACCTTATTTTGAGCTACTATATGCTTAAAATATGCTTATTTTGAGCTATACTATATGTTTAAATGATAACATGATTTATCAATTTCTTATAACAATTTATGAGCATGCATCCAAACCAGGACACTTAACTAGCAAAATTACACCGTTTTTAATATGCTGGTGAAATATTTGATATTGTTACAATTAATTTAGCCCCTTCCTGTTCTTGGCAATGTAATCCTAAATAGTTACTCACTCAAATTTTAGTGATTTTTAGATGTCTGAACTTTTTTTTGGTCCACCTAGCATATCGTTTGATTTGGAAAAAGTTCCAAATTTGCTCAATGTAAAATCTTGAAAGTCTCTAAACATGCATGCATCACTGAGGAACATGCATGCATCACTGACAGGAAGCAACATTATCCAATCGAAACAACTTTAAAGCAATTATTGCCTTTTGATTTCTTGTCAGTACAAAGTTTGATGTAGAATTTATTGGAAGAGAACTTCCTAATAATTAAGCATAAAATACTTTGGTTATTATATTGTCAATTTTATGGAGAAGCAAAAGTGAACACTGGGCAATTTGAAAAAAGTACTGTCTGTCCCTTCACCACATTGGAGTGTGTCCACAAAGTTTGCAAATTTTCTCCCCTACCTCTTTGGCTCCCACAAGATGAGTTGGCTTGCTGCCAGCTTGGGATTTTTTCTGTCAATCTCAAGGTCTGCATTGAGGTCTATGTTCTTGATGAGGTCCTTCTAACTGACAATTTATGACAACTGCAGTATTTTTGTGTATACACACTATCAATAGCTTTTTATTATTTTATCAGATGATTCTTCTGATTTAGAGCTATAATTCAAGATCTTTCAACAATTCAGACAAATGGGTATTTGATCAAAATTGTATTCATTAGATGCACCAAATACAAAACTTCTTTACTGACTTTAGTATGAAATCCTTTAAATGTGTTCCCGGCATCTATGGAAGAAACTGGCTCAGCCTAATCCTCAAAGTACATGTTTTCATTGAGAGGCAAGAGTGTTTAACCTTGTTAAGTGGGGGTGAAGTCGAAGTATTTTTAGTTGTCTTATGTTTTCCAGCATATTAAATTACCCTATAATAAAATATAAAATATGGGTGTTTCGTAGCCCTAATAAAAAATTAGTCCAAGAATTTCAAAATAATCTTTTTATTTTTTGGCCAGTTTTAAACCTGCACATACCTTCATAGTTTTTGTTGGCATTTTTTTAACAAAAGATACCATCAGTGGTACCACTAGAATTGCTTATTGATTTTTGTAAAAGTAGATTTTGATATGTTTTATTTTTGGTTGCAGATATACAAAATTGGGGTTTGCAGGCAATACAGAACCACAATATATTATGCCCTCAGGTCAGTGTTTTTAGTGATATGTACATTTATACTTATATCACCTCTGTTAAGATGCCTAAATTTGATGTTTTTATATCAGTCAGTGTCATATATTTAATTTTTTTTAATTTGTCTGCAGCCATTGCAGTCAAAGAGACAGCAAAACTTGGTGGAAAGGGTTCAATCAGAGGAGTAGATGATTTAGGTAAGTAAGTTATGTTCTACTACATCAGTTGAGCCAAGAAAATACACAGGTTTGGGTAAAATTGTCAGCCATACACAAAGTACAACAACAACAAGAAATACAATAAGAAAATATAATTGCAATTAAAAGAATAACAACAAATATTTAGCATCAAAATAGAACACCATTAATATGTATGCTTTATAGTTAAAGGGACTGTGAGGGAGGGAAGGAGAATAAACAGCAAACATTTCAACATTGGCTCATCATTGAAAAGTGAGTAGAGCGATCTAAAAGGTAAGGAATACACCTGGTTCTGAATATTTAACCAAGCGAAATACAGTGTATGAAACCACCTACCAATTAGAGAAAAAAGCTGATAGTCTGAGTGAATTTGGTCAAGAACCAAAAGAATATAGGACACGCAACACAGCATGCATTAATCAAAATCCCTCCCAATATAATGTAAAATGGTGACATTATCTACCCAAAGTTGTGAAAGGCCAAAAAGGGGCTACCATAATTTCCATTGAGAATGAGTCACAATGAATGTGACATCAATCCACTTCTTATTAATAAGGCTGCTCTTATGAAAATATTTTTAAGAAACTTTTAAGAAATTGTGCAAATTTTGTTTCTTTTTTTTTTGTGTGCACATTTGTGCAATGCAATCAAAAATGCAATATCTCAAAAATTGGATGGGTAAGTTTTTACTTGCTCAAATAATATCCATACATAACAATATGGCTTGAATTATTAAACATTTCACAGCTGACTGTAAAACTGGCATACAGTATTAGATTTTTTTAAGAACCCTAGACACTGCATTTTGATTGTAACAATAGGGAAACAAAAGATTACTTAATGGAGAGCAATAGCCTGAAGTCAAAAACCAGTAGCAGCTTTTAAGTGATTCACAAGCAATAAATTGAAGAATTCTTGCATTCAGAAGTTGAAAAATTGTAATTTAATTATTATTGACAAGTAATAACAAAGTGGGAAATTGCAGTCTTGTTAAAATTAAGAAGTTAAAAAAATAAAATAATTCATATTTTGTAGATTTTCATATTGGCGATAGTGCAATTGAAATACCAAATTATTCAACAAAGGTAATAATTCAATTTCAATAATTTATTGTCATCTACTTTTTTGTTTGAAACATTGTTGAATTTCTTTGCTATTTCTAATGAAAACCATGACTCTTTATTTGTGTAGAATATTAAAGTCACCTTGTTTGAAATTGTAAACAGTATAACTGTTACCAAAAACAGATTTAATCAGTTCTTTAAATCATCAATTGTATTTTTAGTGGCCCATTAGACATGGAATTGTAGAAGACTGGGACTTGATGGTATGTAAAACATAGTAAATAATTTGAAATGTTTTTTGGCATTTACTAAATAAATTTAGCATACTAAATAATTCACCAGCAAACAGCACAACAGGAGCTTGGTGATATTGCATCAGCCCTTGATTGCCTGAACAATGTGGCCTTTATGAGCAATGATTGAAACAGGGAAACTTATTTCTGGCTAATGTACCTGTCCCTCAGGGAAAGAACCATGGGAAAAGAGAAATTGAAGAAGATATATAACAAATCAAATTGTTATCTGTTAATCTATATATCTCTATCTTTAAATTCCTGCCAAAATTAATGTTAAAAAATAAGTACCAAATATCAGTTAATACATACAGTCAACATCATGAGAAAAGTGCAATGCGCGTGGGGAATCACACAAGTGCAGTCATTTTCCTGTTTCCACATCTGTGCCAATGTGTGTGCATGTAACTGCACACATCAAATGATGAAGACTTTATATATATATATATATACTAACAAATTAAGAAGTATCATAAGGTTCACGTTTTCATTCAATTAATATATCAAATAAAATGAATTCATACAAAGAATCAATTCAGAATTTTTTCTTTATCATCTTTTCAAATTGTTCTAAACTCAACCAACTACACTTCTATATTGTGCAATAAGATACATATATATATTGTTGTAATGTTGTATATTTATATATCATATATTGTCACTTTTTAATACGTTTCTGGTTGGGCAAGTGCCATTTGTTGTATTGTGACTGCTTGCATCCATCTTTGGCTATTAGGCCCAAACAGAGCTAGTATCAATTGCTCATAGTTTTCCTAGCAAAGAAGTAGTTCTTCTGCCCTTTCTCCACTATTGAGGTGCAACTACAAAGATTGGCTCACACTACTGGATATATGATATATATATATACATATAATATATATAATTTAAGGAACTCAGTTGTGCTTGGGCTAAAAAATTATTCATTAATAAGCAGATGATTTTTTTTCTTTTTAGGAACGTTTTTGGGAACAATGTATTTTCAAATATTTGAGAGCTGAACCAGAAGACCATTACTTTTTACTGGTAAGTTTAATCACAAATCCAATTGTCATTTTTTTTGGTAATTTTGTAATGGAAACAAGTTTGCTTTTTATGAAACATTATTTATTCTAAATTATGTTTCTTTCTCTTGTAGACAGAACCACCCCTAAATACTCCAGAAAACAGAGAGTATACAGCTGGTGAGGTCTAATTTAACTTTCATTTTCATTGTATTTAGAATTTTTAAGGAACTTCAGTTTGGGAAACTCAACTTGTTGCAAAAATATATAACATACTGGGTGTCCCAAAAAGAAGATAACACATACATTCAATATAATCTAATGATAATGATATTGGTATACTGTATTTAATATTATGCATTATGCATAACCCTTGATTGTTAAATTTTTTACCTCAGCAACATCAAGGCCTGTTAGTTTGACATCTTGAAATTTTCTCGAAATACTAGATTTGATATCATCTTGAGAACCTCCATTGAAACATCCTAAGCAACACCCAGTAAAAGTTCAATAAGATGACCTCTTCTTTATTCTCAGATCTGAATAAAAATTAAATTAATTTAGAAATATATTTAGCAATATTTGTGTCACTAAAATTGAATTTAAGTGTTTTCCAATGTGTTGCTTAGGCCGTTTTAGTTAAAGGTTCTGGTTTCGCCATTATTGCAAAGCTGGTATTAGAAGATAAATATCTTAGTACCCAAGGCATCAATTTCGAAGAGTAAGGTGCCAAATTGTAAATTAACAATTAATTATTGCTACTTATGTTCGGTATATATAATTTTAAATGTTTGGAAGAGGCAGTATCTTTTTTATCAGCTTTGTCAAATATGTTTGCATCTTTTTGGGACACCCTATCTTTTGGGACACTTCTTTTTGGTAGAGATATATTGTTTGTTGATTTTTGCTTTATGCTTCTTTTTATATTATGTCATCTTTCTGAAATGAATTTATATTACATGAACGTCTTCGAAAGCAAAATGACAAGTTCTTTTTTTTATATTTTTCAACAGAAATCATGTTTGAATCTTTTAACGTTCCTGGATTATACATTGCTGTTCAGGTAATTTTATCACATGGAAATGTATATTTGTTGTCATATATATATATTTCTTGATTTCATATCATTTTGAATTGGTTATCAAAAGTAATTTTTTTCTTCAGCAGCAATAAATCTTTTTTAATAACTCACTACTCTTTGAAAGGAACCACTAGTCTCATGTGAACATACTGAAAACATTTTATTACAATGTTAACTCTTTTTTCCCCTACGAGGATGCTTACATTTTTACCCCCTGTTATTATTTATATAATCTATCATTTTGCATTGTGTCATATGGCATCTACAGGGGGGCAATGCGCCATGCGCAGAAACCCATACCTTACAAGGAAAACAAATATATGTGCCTTAAACTGAAACTGTATGACCCGTGTCCCTTGCTGGAAACAAGTCTTCTCGAGACTTCCTTGGGCTAGGCACGTTAAATACGATAACTTACTTATTAACTTACGGGATTAGCCTCGTTTTTAACATTGATGAAATTTCCATAAGTACAAAACACATTTGAACTTCGATATCTTTTGAATCTTTTGGGAAATAAAAGACTGTAACACCATTCCCAGTGGAAATACAAGAATAGCCTCGAAAGACCCTGTTCTATCTCCGAAAAGGCCTATTTCGTAGCGAAGGGTTCGGACTTTTGGAAACAAAGTTTATTTTAAATGTTGACATAAAATAGATGTAGCAAGCATGAACCTTCTGTGAATATTATCGTTATAGATCAGTATGTGATTTATATATTTTTTATTGCAAATAAAATAATGATATTAACAGAAATTATTTCATCTTCTAACACTGCCCTAGCTTAAATATATACTTTGTGTTTTATTTCAGGCTGTGTTAGCTCTTGCTGCATCATGGACTTCTCGACAAGTTGGTGAACGAACTTTGACTGGCACTGTTATTGATTCTGGGGATGGTGTTACTCATGTTATTCCTGTTGTGAGTATTTTGCACAAACTTTTGGAAATGTTTTTCTTCTTAATATCAGTCATATTTAATCTGAACATGAAAGAAAAATTAGACATTGTTTCCTATTTTTTGATATAGATATTTTTACAAACATTTAGAATTTTTGGTTATTGTTGCTGATATTTTTACTGGATAATATGACTCCCAATATTTTTGCCAACTCCCCTTTCTCAAAATCAATGGCACCTCCCTAAGTTCATTGATGAAGAGCACAGATGCATATAAAGGATTGCACTAATAGACTCATCGCATTAAAAATAGAACATAAACTTTCAGCAACTTATATATATATATTTCCATGCATATTTATTTGTTGAGAGAATTGGGCCAATTTAAGAGTTCATGAAAACGTTGTGTTGCACTCGACAGATGAAATCACGATACTGATTTAAAATGAAAAATACCACTGAAAATCTGGAGGTCATGAATTTGAGACTTCCTTGTTCCATAATTTTTCCAGAAGTCTCAATTTGTCAACAAAATTTACATAAATTCACATTTGTATATTTAAATATACATTTATTTATAATTTTAAAATGTAAATTGATGCTGATATTAATCAAACCAACATTGAGTACTATATAAAAGATACTTGTGTGTATGTGTTTATTCTGAGATCATTTTGAAGCCTGAACGCTCCAATAACTTTGAGATCAGTTGATTTTTCTTCATGAAAATGTTTAAATTTGATGTCTTTTGATGCTAAACATAAAAAAAATACTATTAAACACCAAGACAATATTTTGATACCAAGAAGGTATTATATACAATGCCATTCCTAGCAGGAAAATACTCGAGACAATCGTATTCTACCTTAAATTGAACTTTACAAAAAACTATTTTTTTTACAAGACATAACACTTTACTCTTTTTCTTCTCGTGATAGGCTGAAGGATATGTGATTGGCAGTTGTATTAAACACATTCCAATTGCTGGCAGAGATATTACATATTTTATCCAACAACTTTTGAGGGAAAGAGAAACAGGAATTCCCGTTGAGCAGTCACTAGAGACAGCAAAGACCATCAAGGTATAACTTTTTATGAAGTATGTTCTCAGTGTTTATTTGTATTTGATTTGAAAAATGCAAAATTCAAACTTGTCAGACATATCAAGTGTCCCAAAAAATTGTGTCCACACGTTATTAACAATGTTAATGAAAGTGCAACGGTAAGCAATCAAGGCGTTACATATTTCCAATCTTAAAACACTAACAAATGTCTCTGTAATCAGTTCTACATTTTTGGGGGTAAAACGCGACCTTATCAATTTAATATAATGTTAGTTGTTGATTTTAGATAAATTTCTTTTATCTTTATTTTATTTTTACATTAACTTGCTTTATGTTAGCGACCCAGGTTCATTAAGCTCTGCTGTCCCTGGGTCGCAAAGAGATACTAATTTTTGTACCATGTAATCCTAGATAATTTCTCTATGAAAAAAGTTTAATTGAAATTGGATTGGACATATATAGTTGCTCAGTTATTGTTTTAAATTATGATGATTTTAACAATTACACACTTTAAAAAAATTATTAACCTTGATATAAACTTAAATTTTTACTTTGATTCGATTGATTGTGATGATTGATATGACTGATCGATTAATTTGTTGGTCGATTCATTTACTGACTAATTATTTGATTGATTTCTTCTGCTAATGTTCAGCAATTTTTAGTTGATCAGCTGTGTGTTGGACGACAAAATGTATTCTGGCAATTTCTAATAAAATAACTTCTGACTGTTCGTGTGTATTTAATTTAATTCTAACAACAAATAAAATATGATTAGATTGATTGTGACTGATTGTGGACTGATTGATGATAACTAATTGATTAATTTTTCAGGAAAGATTTTGCTACACTTGTCCTGATATTGCTAAAGAGTTCCTCAAATATGATGCTGACCCAGCGAAATGGATAAAACAATACGAAGGCGTTAACAGCGTAAACAAACGGGTATGCTAATAGTTTGTACGTTAGCAAAATTCACATGCCTTGCCAGATATATATAGATAATGTTTATAACTATGTATTTTATTTTGTACGTTAATATCAGATCAATTTTATTTTTAAACATCAATTACTCGAGTACAGGATTTCATACCCAGAAACATTATTTTTAAGTTAGTTATACAGCTGACATATGAAGATAGTATTTAGTGTTTTGAAGCAAACCTTTCACTTAATACGTATATATATACTTTTGATCTAATAGTCTTTCCAGGGTAGGGACGAACTGGCCTGCCTTTTAGGGCCCGGGCATACTCTTGTCAGGGGCCCAAATGGGGATATGGGGCATAGCTGCAGACCAAAATGAAGTCCCAGCTGCCCGCTTCTCTTCCAAAGTTCTATGATTAATTTTGTTGTTTTTTTATAGCCATTTTCTATTGATGTTGGCTACGAACGCTTTCTTGGTCCAGAAATCTTTTTTCATCCAGAGGTGAGGGCTAGAGTTTCTGCAATTAAAAGTTCCACACTAAATGATAAATATGTTTCAAATGGCGTTTGCATTTGTGTTTAATTGTTTGTATCTTACTATTTCTGGTAGGAATAAAACTGTAAAAAGATACAAGCTTTTGCTATATATATACAACAGATGAATATAATAACTTTGTACTTATATGTATTTAAATATGTATTTAAATTTAACAGCGTCATTCATTTCTTTTTCTCTGTTTTAGTTTTCCAATCCTGACTTCACAACATCAATTTCTGAAGCTGTTGATTCTGTCATTCAAAATTGTCCAATTGACGTCCGTAGGCCTCTTTACAAGGTAAAGATTTTCGTCAATTGGAGTTATCACTTAGAGTTATTAATTTTAGGGCTTGTTAGCAAGGAGAGACGATCATATTGTAGTACAACAGAGGGAAATTTTTTAGAACAAAAGATTGCAGTTTCAAAAATGATACTCTGCAATTTGCGTTGTAGAAAAAAGATTTTATACTCTTGAGTGCACTCGATCAAATCAAAATAAACATAGGCAGCAGAACTTTTTGATTTCCTTTATTGTAATTTGCTTAGCTGCGTTGAAATCCATTCTTTAATGCGCAATATTTTGTTTTTCAAAATTCTCCCCTGTATAAATAGTGATACAATCTTCCGATGACCCGAAGTTGAGCTCCAGGCGTTTCCAAAGGATTATTTCTGGGTGGGATCATCCTAGTGAGAATTAGCTTTTAACGGCGTCTGATTCATTGATCACGTCATTTATTCTAAAAATAAAGATTCCTAGGTCACTCAATCTGAGATCAATTGATTTCTGACTTTGGTTACCTGGATTATCCTATCTAACCTGTTTACAAGGCAAGTCCTTACCACAAGGATAATCTTAGTACAAAGAAAGGATAATTAGAACAATCCAAGTCAGAGTAGAATAGTACTGGGCCTCCTTGTAAAGGAAACTCAAAAAGAGAATAGTACAAGGGTGAAATTTCTCATACACAGGCCCTTACTAATGCAATGATATGAATTCACAAAGTACTCCGGGAGATGCAACCATATTTTTGTTTTTCTGACAGCCTGTGCTTATGGTTTTATTATTTTGAATTTATTTTGCAATCAATTGCAGTACACAGCAAGGTTTATTTCCAGACGATGGAAATTAGAAAGAAAGATATTTGTTTTTCACTTTGAAATCTCATTTTCTTTGTTCACTGTTTTCCTTTCTAATCGTACAGTAAAGTCTCACCTTTAAAGAAAATTATTTTCAACCTTATTGTTATCCCTGATCAGCCTATTGTTCTATTTCATATTGTTCTCCTTTAATTACCCTATTGTTTTCCTATTGTTCTTGTCAGAATTCAGGGTCTGAGTTTATTGTAAAATTGTTTCTTAAAGATAGGACTTTACTGTATTCTGTCAGCAAATTATATATGTTTATGTATCGATACAAAAATTTTTTTGGGCAGAATATTGTGCTGTCTGGTGGTTCAACCATGTTCAGGGATTTTGGCAGGAGACTACAAAGAGACGTGAAGCGTGTTGTTGATGCCAGGTTGAAGCAGAGTGAACAACTAAGTCAAGGCCGAATCAAGGTTTTATTATCTTTATTTTTAAATTACCCTGCTTGTAATATATAGTTTCATAAGGAAAGCTACTATTGCAGGCTCAGCTCATATGATTTGAAAATGCTTGCGACAAAGTAGATAATAATTGGAAATATGGAGACGAAGTGTTTTCACGTAATCATTGAGTTTACTCGCTGTTCTGCTATTTTGTATCTGCGTTTTTAAAGAAATGTTTGTTGGCTGAGGTTCGAATGGCTTAGTAGTTTTATCTGAGCTTTATGAATCTACGCGCGCAATGTTAATCATTAGTGTTGTATCATGGTGGTATACATAACACGATGTATTCTTTTTAAAGATAAATATAATTAATGAATGAGATGAATATAAATATGATGGAGAAATAAAATTTGCTTTAATATTTATTAGCCAAAGCCAATTGATGTCTCAGTTATCACGCATTCAATGCAACGGTATGCTGTTTGGTTTGGTGGCAGCATGTTGGCATCAACAGTAAGTGAATTTTTCATCAAGTTTTTACTTTTTAGATTAAAACTGGAATTTTTTGTGTCAGTCTTTTTTCTGGTCATTCTTTATTAGCTGCAGGATAGATGTACAGGATCACACTCTTTGCTGTGTCATCTTGTCTCGTTCAATGTCGTAAATTAGCCTCTCGTTGGCGGATAAAAGTCACGCTACTTCCGTAAATACATTTAAAAAGGCTATTTTGGCTTAATTTTGCTTTCAATTTTACTAAATGAAACATTTATATCTTGTAAAGATCACGCTACTTCTGTTAATACATTTAAAAAGGTTATTTTGGCTTAATTTTGCTTTTAATTTTACTTAATGAAACATTTATATCTCGTATAATTACAACCTTCAAAACCTGCATCTTGTTGAAGAGTAAACATTGGCATTCTAGAAGTAACCGGTTGCAACATCTTTTTGTTTCACCAATCAAATTGCATGAACTCACAATAGACTGATTTCATTGGCTAAAAAAACGTTTGATTTGAATCGAGATTGCGTTAAACAATGGCGAACAATGAAAATGTTTGCTGACATGGCATTTTTCTTGAAACGAGACAAATCTTATTTGACCAATTTTTTTATACGTAAAGTCACCAGTCGCTAGTTTAGGCAATCTGGGAGAACTTTCCCGAAACATTTTAATTACTGGCCATACTGTATTATATATTTATTATCTATATTAAGTTGTAGTATTATTATATACCTTGTATTAGCATTTTAGCTGAAGGGTATTTATCGTATTTAAATAATATAAAATGAAATGAAAAATAAATTGAAATAAAATAAACTACCTATGTCATTTTTCAGCCCGAATTCTACACAGTTTGCCACACGAAGGCGCAGTACGATGAATGTGGACCAAGTATTGCAAGACATAACCCGGTATTTGGAACCATGTCTTAAGAGAATTTGTAATTACAATCAAGTAACTTTGACTGATTTAACCTTTGATTAATAATCAGTGACATATTTCATCAATTGCGATTTTTTTGTTGGTGGTCATTTATTTGAAATGTTGGTCGAAAGATAATATTTTTGGAAGAAACTAAGATCGAATGTAACTCATTATCTATGTCTCCAAAACACTACTTTTAATTTGCTTGCAAAACAAACTTATCAATTCAATTTAAAGTTATTAATGGGATAGAATACGATGTACACGGCCCATGAAAAATTATAGCCTGGGTCTTCATGAAGCACCTTTAAACGAATTGTGCAAACAAGCATTGACGAAATATTGAATTTTAAAATCGGGTATTTGCATATTTCATGCATATCTGTAAAATTTCGAACTCAGATTTTGTTTTAAATGTTTCATCACTCCTCGTTCTTCTTTTTGTTTTAGAACGCAGAATACACGTTAAACATTGAATGATTTTTTTCATTCTATGCAATATTATACAACTGTCTTCTCTGTATACATCTGAAGACATTCGTTTAGTTTCCTGGGTATTGTTATTGAAACACAAGCAATGTTGTTGTGATAATTTAGTTATTCTTTTGTGCGACTTCTATGTTTGTTAGGAAACCGTGTATAAAATGCTCTTACGTTAGGTTTTGGACCTTCACCATTGTATTAAATCTATTATAATTAAAATGAAGAAATTTGTCAATTCTTGGATTTTCAGATGTACTTAGTTTTATATCAAAGACTTCATCTTTCTCTGGCGATACTGTCTTTTGAAGAAACATTTTTTGCATTTTATAACACTGTTTTTCATAATTAAATTCGTCTTGTAGTCAATTGAAGCAGATCTTGCTGTTGATATTTATTTCCTGCTTAATAGTTCGTTGCAACTACACGTATACTATTTCTTATCAAGTCTTTTTTATTATAGATTTTTGTTTTTACAACAATTATGCTAGTTTTTAGAACAGTGTTAATAGTCTTAGCAACCAAATTTGCCATTGGTGTGAAAATTTTAAAATTTGTTACACGTGTTTGCACGTCAGCTTTTGCCAGCATTTGCCGAACACATTGAGCGTTTGCTTGCCCATCAATGTCTGCCTGACACTAACAGCGTTTTCCAGTTACAATGGAGCATTTTGCCAAACACATTGTGCGTTTGCTTGCTCATCAATGTTTGCCAGACACAAACAGTGTTTGCTCGCCCGTCAGCTTTTGCCAGATACAATAGAACATTTGCCAAACACATTAAGCATCTGCCAGACACATCAATGTTTGCTAGACACAAACAGTGTTTGCTTGTACGACAGCGTTTGCCAGGCAGTGTTTGGGCGTTCCTTGGTCTTTCATTTATTTTTTTCAAAATATTTTTTTTGGTTACTTTATTACCTCATTTCAAAACAATAATTTTACAATACTTTTTACTTCTGTATTTTTTTTTCATTAATATATTGTACTTATTACGTAAACTTGTACGTAAACTTTTACAAACTTACACAACAAATTTCCCTCACTGAAAACTATTGTGAAACATTTTCCGTGATTTCATCCAGATCAAACTTTGCTGAATCTTTTACTATCTGGATTAATTTCCTGTCGTTTTATTGGTCAAATTTGACTTAGTTAATTTCTTGGATTTTAATTCCTCCAGCTTTTATTTTGTGAAATCTTATACTTAAACTTTCTTTTCGGAAGATTGACTTGTATCAAAACAATGCAAATATTGGCAAGAATTTGGATTTAAATCAACTGACGAGTTTACAGTAAGATAAATATCATTAGTTTCTGATTAACCTGTCCTATTATTTTAAAGACTTTACCTAACTCCTGGCCTAACTAGCTGAAGTTGTTGGACGAACATTTGAAGCTTGCGCGAAAGATTCTTTATAGTTTGTTTTGTTTGATTATAACAGTACAAATATTATAGCTCAACAAACATTTAATTCACATCCGTTATCTCGACTGCACGGTACCTCGAATATTCACTATTTCCAACAAGATTCCATTTCCCTTACTAAGCTTAATTTGAACGTTCTCTATCTTGAACATATTTCAATTTCTCGCCAGTGCTCGAGATATTTGATGTCAACTCAGTTTCATTTATTTGAAATTATTTATTTGAAATGTGGCCAAAAATACAAACATTGCTTGTCAGTCATTATTTGTTTGTTTATTTTTTTGAAAAAAGTTAAAAATATATTTTAACTTCTTTTTTTTACATATATATCTTTATAAAAATTTACGAAAACGAAAATAAATCTACAATCGATAATACCACGTGGATCATGTCAGTGCATGGCTACCCTGTTGGCTCAAGGCCAATCTACTCAGTCAAACCTAGGTGAGTGTTGCCCTACAATTTAAAACAATCGTTGGGAAAAGGAGTGGTGTTGAGGATCAAATGGTCAAATTTCTGTTTGAGATATGCGTCTAGTTTTAAAAATGTTTTCTTCTTTGTTTTCAGTTTTTTTGTACAAGATAATTGTACATTGACTATATGTTCTAAAATTTTAATTTAAATTATCTTACGCATTCGTAAATAAGGGACCAGTCATAAAATATGGCTCCATCCCCCCTCACCGTATTTAATGACCTAAAACCCGAGCAAGATCAGAATTTGCGTAAATTGTTGTTTTATACCAAATTCAAGCTACCTTCATTCATAAACTCGCTACACATTATGAATTTGATGGTTGGTAAGTTTTTCTGTCATAAAAATGTATTTTGTGTCATTGCCGTGTAGAATTTAATCAAATGAATTTAGTTCGACGATTGCTCGATGTGACCGCTGCTCAGAAATCACTACCGCAGAAAATGCCGTGCGCTTAAATTTGGTGCGACTTTAGACCTGCCTCAAATATGTTTCGTGCCAAATCACAAATTTTAATTTCGTACTCAATATATCGAGAGAATGCCATATCGAGGAAAGTACTTTCGTTTCTTTCATACATAGCATTTCCTCGATGAGGCATTCCCCCGATAAATTGAGTACGAAATTAAAATTTGTGATTTGGCATGAAATAGACTTGGGGCAAGTGTTGTGCGACCTCGATTTCTATGTTTTTTCTGTGTGCCGTGCGGAATTTCACCAAATTTCCATCGAACCCAACAGCGTATTTAGGTAGGTAGGTAGGCCACCAAAGGAAGCAATTTTGTTGCGCGTTTGATAAAATTATATTTATATTTGTCAGAGTGTTGCAGAATCTTGCTATCTTCTACTTCTTCATTTTGTTACTAACAAAGTCGTATTTTTCATATTTGTGTTTGCAATGAAGTTTTAACTTCCATTGATCAACTTTTGAGTAAAGCATGTTTTTATTTAACAGTTCAAAAAATATTTCTTTTTTATTTTCCTATATGGGTGAGCGTAAACATGTTGATTTTTATCTTGATTTAGAAAGCTTCAAAAACATGTGAATGGCACCTCCGTATGATAACGGTCAATTTTTCTGGACTAAATGTAAACTTCTCATGCGTAATTTCCTAACTTTACCTGCTCAGATCATCATCTAAATTTTTACTGTAATCCAGGGAAACAACGGCTTGAGATTCCGCTGACCGAACAAGAGTTTTATCCTCTCATTCATATGTTTTTATTAATTCATAGAATTTTGAAGACTGCACAAAGACATTTCAATTTCGAAGACTGCACACGGTCGAAGCACATGAATTTCGAAATAACTTTCCAAAAGAGGCTCAATAGGTGCGAGGAACTGAAGCACCGATGATACAACCCTGTCGTGGATTGTCGATTGCTGTCGTTCCATGGTATGATTATTAATGATTATCGCTGTTTCAAATTTGATTTTTAAGGTCATGCGGAAGAATTTTTTTCAGCAGGTCATTTTAAATTCTCGTCTTGATGGTCTTCTTAGATTCTCGTCATGAATTGTTCAAGTTTCATCAAATCTTGGTTTGCAGTTAAGGTAAATTAGCAACCAAGGTTTTGTTTATTGTATTTATGCTTTTTAAAATGGTATTATACGACAATAGTGTCGTATTACAAGTTATTTAATGCTGGGGCCAAGAAATTTGGCGTTTTTCTTCATTTCCCGCAAATGCGCATGCATGCAGTTAAAACTGACCTGGGTTCGACCCTTGTTTGTGTTTACACTGCATTTTGCAAAAACTAACCCAGGTCGAACCCACCTCTAGAGGTCATTTAAGCCCTGTTTACACTACACAAACTAACCCGGGTCGAACCCGAGTTTGTTTAACCCGGGTCGAACCCAGGTTAGTTGCGTTTATATATGACACAAATCTTTTCAAAATTCGACAGAAGTGATCTTGGGTGCGAGGTTGATGCGGTCTTTCAGCCTCGTATTCATACAGGTCATTGTCCTTGTAATGTTTTAAAAAAATGATTTTACTAATATTTCCACTTTGAATTTTCATTGTTATTTAAACTTTTTTATCACATTTTAATCACAAAGCGACAGAGTTGAAAGAAAATTCCGCAAATCTGTTAAATATTGACTTGAGAATTGCACGTTTGTTTTTCAATTCAATTGTTTTGAATCTTCCTTGACTATCTTTGTCTTAAGTTGATAAAACATCTGTTTTGCTTGTATTCAAATAAATCTCAGGTCACTGAAAGACAATAAATCTTTTAATTGTGGTACTTTGGGAATATTTTAGGTGTTAACAATGTTCCTCATTGCCCGGCATTAAATGATAGAGAATTAATCGATGAAGGAAAGCAATTTTGACGTAATGCTTTTATTTCTGAGCTAAATCGCAAAAAGTTTCTTTGAATGTGAAAGACGTATGTGCTCATTAATCATGGTTTTAGTTTTTCAACGTTCTTCTTGCTTGGTTTACAGATGGAAGGATTGTGTGTGAAAAATGAGAATTCATTGAGTCTGCGGCTGGAAACCCGTGGTTTAACATAAAGTAAAGTATCATTGCTACTGAAATGGAGTTGAAAACAAACCGTCATGGAGCTGACTATTTTGAAATCGTTTCTGTGAGTTCTTTTGTTGATTTCTTTGTTTTATTTTTTGGTTTATCGATGTTCTTTCATATTAAAGTTAAAATGTTGCTCAATAAAACTATAGGACACTTTTTATAGGACACCAGGTTTGAAATACTTAAATAAAATACAGCTTAATCACATCATCTGGTATAGATTTGTCCAACGTTAAATTTGCTGAATCATCTTAATTCTAAATTGATTTGCTTGCAGGGAATCTCAGTCAGTTTAACCGAAAGTTTTACAATAAATTTTACTGACGAGCCATCCTAATTTAAAGAGAGACTTACAACCGAAAACGAACCAAAAACAAGCTTCTCAATGCTGATTTATGAAGTGGGAGCCTGTTTTCTGTTGTTATTCTATATTGAAAATGAGATTGTTCGCCGTAGTTATTCTCATGAAATTTATCATCAGTTTTGTATGCCTATATAATTTGATCCTACTTGCATAATCATGATTGATGGCAGGCTTCAGAAGTTATGTCAATCAGAAATCTTCTCTGTGAATCGTAAATAAAATTAAAATAAATTTATCTCAGCTGCTTTTTTTGCATAGGCTTTTTCAAAAATTTTGATACCTTTCCTGTGTGCTATTTGTATTGACAAAGCGGTATTGGCAAAGGCATCACTATTTGCTCTGTAAGTCATAGTCTGGTCATTTGTTACCTGGTATTATGATTCCATTTTGACCAGATTTATGGTTGTGGTTTCACCAGAATTTGAAATGGTAAAAAGATATTTACCGGATCTGAAGCAACGCAAGATATTGAATTAGAATAGAAGACCAATTTAACTTCGAAATTGTTTTGTTATTGTGATTATGTAAAAGAACGATGACGTATTTAAAATACAGCCTGCTACTTGAGGATCTAGTTTTGATTTGAGATGCCATTTTTCAAACACTTTAATTTTGGCTATAAAGCTTCTCTGTGATCGATCAGATAATATTAATTGTGCATGTTAATTACTACATTTATAAAATAACTCACACGAAAGAGTGGCCTCACAGTGCCACATGTAAAACCACATGTAAAATCACATGATAACGAGATTAGCGTCACGTGACTGCAATGTCTTGTCAGTGACGTACGGGCAGGCAGGTCCTGCAATACCCTAAACCCCACAAAATATTTTTGTTGCATAAATATACATATTTAAGAAATTGTTATATTGCAATGATAGCCTACTTTCCACTAATTTCACTGAATATCTGTAAGCCATCCAGGTAAGATTAGAAACTTCTAATCCAAATAACCTAGAAAATTATTCTCTTATTTTATACTCAAAAATTAAACTAATCTTTACAAATATAAAATTTAGTTGAAGAACTAAAAGCTAAATGGAAATGTAATGCCTGCAAAACAGCTCAAAAGGAATCGATGATGGTTCCACTGATAAGATTCTGTCCTCTTGTGAAAATTCTTCAGTTACAAATATATATGTAGGCCTATATGCGACAAACTGAAAAGCATAGATCACAATTGTGCACTGGGCACAGTGATGCTTCAAATCAAATTAAGGCTGTTTTTGTTTCTAATTTCAGGATTTTATGTGCCGATCAATCTTTATAAATATGTCTGGGTATATCCCAATTTCTTGAGTTTAGTGAATCAAATGCTCTTGTCATATAAATTGAGGTATGTTATCATTAGCTTTGTTTGTCAACCTGGTATTATATGTCCATCTTTACAAAGAGAAAAATTATTTTGCTAATATCAATCTCCTTATTTCCAATTATTTTGGAGGTGACTGGCATTGTGGTACATGCAGTTGCATTGTTTAGATGAATTTTGGTAACAATTTAGGGAGCGTTGTAAACTTGTTCTTATGGCAGTGACAACTGACTCCAAACCATTTTTAAATGTTCATTGTTTTGTTTTTGTTTTGAAAATTAGAATTGTTGGACTCTCTTTAGATTTGTTTTTCGACCACGACCATGAAACTTTCTCACAGAACCCACTGGTCTGATGAGAATCTTATTTTTCAGACAACACACTCTTCCACCAGGTGCCCCCCAAAAAAGTAAAAACATTTCGAGATCTATTAAGCAATGGAAACTCATGCAAATTATCACACTTTTAGTTCAAACGTGTTAGTAAATCATTAATTTAGACGAGAAAAATTGTTTGAGAAATAATGAATAAATCATTAGCAAGTTATTAGCGATTTTGTAGCAGATTTTATGACAAAAGAATTCTCAAAATTGAATAGAAACTTTGACCATGCCTGGCCAACATTTTAGCGATTTTGCTTTTACAAAGCGTGTGTTATTTTTGAAAGGACAATTCAATGAGAAGAATTGGAATGTACAGGTCCATGCCAAAAAAGGGCACAATTAAAATTTCATTTAAAGGAAATATACCCTGGAATTATATTCTTCAGATTTAGAAAAGGAAGAAATACTGCGGGAATTTTCCTGATTTCGCTACTTTAATGATAATAAATATTTCCAATGAACAAAACAGAAATACGATGAACAGTTTCATCGCCATTCCTAGATCCAAAGCAGTTCAATGCAGATATACTACAGATGTTACTTCCTTTTTAGCAAAGATTATGTTTCTCAAGCATTCAAACAACTGCTGTATGGTTCTTTGTTTGACTCAACGTTACTCCATCATCACTGTGATATTTTCGTTTATAGGTAAAGTTTCCCAATAGCAGTGTATGTCAGATATTTGTTGATACTTAAGAGCCATTCAAATAGGACAGACGGTGAAAACATTCTCCTAGGATGCTGCTCTATCAAGGCATCTCAACAGCACTGGATGTTAGCAGCAAGTCGGACCGCATTTGTATTAGGTTCAAGTCACTTTTACACTCTGACGCCATGGTACTGCGATAGGCCGTCTTCAGTCGTCGAATTCCAGAAGCTGATCTTTCTGCTTCACACGAACCTATCGGTGAAATGCAGTCGATTACGAGCAGTTTTCTTATGGAAGGGAAAATGTCCCGGTCAGCAACACGAAGGGCGTCTAATAGACTGTCTGATGGCTCGGGAACAACATAAGCCTGTCTACCGTCGCATTTTAACCGTGATTTCTCTGGATTTCTCCTTCTCTTGTCATGCCTATACAGCAGCTCTTTCCTTTGATCCTTCTTTCGTCTTTTCTCTTCAAACTCGGCTGATTCCTCTTTTATTAGCCATCTCCTTTTCCCAGCGCCTTTTCATTCTTGAACTCACTTTTGAAATGCAACCTATCATTTGAAATGCCCTTTAGAATGTGAACGGCCTTATCTACATTGAATTCTTTGCTTAGCATAAGAGATAGTAGCAGGTTGAACAGTTTCCCCTTATTTCTGCCTGCGAGCCTTGACTTCAGCTGAGTTGTAGCTGATGCTGTCAAGGAATGGAGCAGTTACGGAGCGACGGAAATATTCTTCTATGCCCTCACTTTCTGCGTTATCACGGAATCTGCTCGAGCATTTTGCAGTTCTCAGTTTGTTTGGCTGAACATCAACTGATTGTGCCATCTTCACTGCTTACTGCTTGTTCAAACCAGTCGGCAAATTCTTTCTCTAAATTCTCTCGTTTCATGCAAAGGTCCTCTATGACACTGTCAATCCCCTTGTAACTTCCTTACCAGTGGTCGTAGAGGTTACATTTGAAGGACTGGAGGATACAGTAAAATGCATCACAGTAAAATTTATCAGAGTGTTCAGAGAAACCAAAACAGGTTTTATTATATCAAAATGTCAGTGTAAAAAGGAAGCCTTCTAATAGACTCAAGTTCTCAATTTATATATTTAGAGTTTTATTTCTATATTTTCTAATGGCTATGATGGTTTTACATTTGGCACCACTACCTGATACATTTTTACCTGATGTGTGACGGTTTCTCTTGCAACCTTGCAATCTCTTTTTTAACCCGAGAAAAGGAGCTGAGCAAACTGAGAAACTAAAGAAGGAACGAGAAAAGTTTCTCAGTTTGCTTAATCGAGTATTAGAGTTAACTCAGAAAATAGAGTTAATTCAGTGCAAAACATTAGAGTTAATTCAGAAAATAGAGTTTATTCAGTACAAAACATTAGAGTTAATTCAGAAAATAGAGTTAACTCAGTACAAAATATTAGAGTTAATTCAGAAGTAGAGTCAATTCAGCACAAAACATTAGAGTTAATTCAGAAAATAGAGTTTATTCAGTACAAAACATAAGAGTTAATTCAGAAAATAGAGTTAACTCAGTACAAAATATTAGAGTTAATTCAGAAAATAGAGTTTATTCAGTACAAAACATTAGAGTTAATTCAGAAAATAGAGTTTATTCAGTACAAAATATTAGAGCTAATTCAGAAAATAGAGTTAACTCAGTACAAAATATTAGAGTTAATTCAGAAAATAGAGTCAATTCAGCACAAAACATTAGAGTTAATTCAGAAAAAAGAGTTAATTCTGTACAAAACATTAGAGTTAATTCAGAAAATAGTAGACAAAATAATATTTGACACATTCGTTAACAAACATGTTTTTGAGGCGGCCGGAAAAATTTCAACCATACACTTCAATACTTCAATACACAAATCTCTCACTTCATTTTTCGCTCTTCCATTTCTGGGATCAAAAAAGAATGTCTCAGATCAAAAGAGAATGTCTCCGATTAAAAAAGAATGTCTCGGATTAAAAAAGAGATAGACTTGGGGCAAGTCTACCTTGCCCCTGCCATATCTAGTTTTCATTGAGATGCAGATTGTTTCAAAAGCTGCCAGTGAAAATTAGAACCATTGTCATAAATTCTTATGATTAGCCTATGTTAGTAGAACATTAAAAAAACAATAAAAAGATTGGTCAGTCAATTTTAAATTTTACCAAGGGGGTACAATATTACTTAGGACAGGGGTCCTCACTTGACACACATATCCAGTAACTACTGCTGAAAAGAGAAATTATAAAGTTTTCGAAGGGCGGGAAAACTAGCCCACGCTTTGTCTCCAAGTCAAACTGTTTCCGGGTTTGATTGTAAAATTCGCAAAGGATGGTGGGAGAAAGGGAAAGTCCCAGTTTTTCACAAAACGAAAGTACTTCGACTTGGAGGAAGAATGACCAGGAACATTTCGGATCTAGTCTACTCTACTTGTTTCTTGAGGAACTTTGCTTCTGAGAAGATTTTAAATGATCGCGTAGCTGTCTCTGTTTTTTAGTAAAGGCCATTGCTTCTGACTTTATGTTCGGTTTGATGTGCTGCAGGTGTATATAGCAGGGCAAAAGACAACACGACACGATGTTTCTTGCAGGCGCATGTGGAGGGGGTAACGGACGAGACTTCTTGCAGGAGTGGTTTTTAGCATTTGAGAATATTTAATGAGATATTTTGATGGTGAGTATTTTGTTAGCTTCTTTCTGGGACACCTGGTATTTAAAAATACAAAAAAATAAAATACGTCGTCACAAGAGTAATACATTTTTTAAAAGTCGCCCAGTACAATCAGAGGCGGGGACTGGCCCGGGCATTTTGGAAACGATGGGCCCACTCACTGTTATCTGTTATTATTGGCATCCTCCCACATAAAAAGTTAAAGTCACTAAAACGGCTGCCCTAGCTTATAATAATTGGCTGGGTCAGGGGCGGATCCAGAGAAAATGGTGACTGGTGCTCATCGTCCGAGCGTAGCGAGGATTGGTTAGGGGGTCTGGCGGCAATGCCCCCAGAAATTTTTTGGGACCACGCCCTTCAAACTCTTGGGAAACGCCCTAAACAGATAAGTGTTTGGTTACGCCCTTTTTAATATACCTCAAATGATAGAGAGTATATTTAAACCAACAATACAAATAAATTGGCTG